>LTAE01001379.1:0-56627 GCA_001647135.1 Pontederia paniculata | reverse complement strand
TGGCATTGTCATGGTCGTTCGCCGGTCAAGAACTCCTCACGAAGGCAGGTTTTAATTTACTCCTCACGAAGACGGGTTTTAATTTACCTGAACAAATCATAACCGTTTAGTAAATCGAACGAGTGGAATTGAACGTTGTATTCTACAGCGTTGTACACCCATCGCCCCCAAATTAAAAAGTATTTATATATTTTTCAAATAATATTTTTGAACTTTTTACCGTCTGTTAGATTTAATACTATTATTGATTTAAATTATTTGTGATGTAGTAAAAGTTATAATTAAGTTGAACATTAATATTTGGGGTTATTAGATTGAACAATGTTAACGTCTTAAATTTCTTTTGGTGCAGTTGAATACTAAAATTTGATTATAGAGTTTGATTATAATTTTATTTTCTATCTATATATTATTATCTTAAATTAATATCTCGAGTGGAAAATAGCATATTCATCTTTCAAAAGACACTAAAAAATTACAAATTTGTGGCAAAATTTGCGATGAAATATTTTAAAAAATCGGTGACAAACACAATTTCTAACAGATTTAATATGTCAGAAAAACGCTCATTGCAAAAAAAGTGTGACGGATATAAATTCTGTCAGAAAGTATGACGGACAAATTTTTCATAAGAAATTCTGACGGATTTCTCATCCGTTAAAAATTCTAACAGACTTTTTGTTCAATAGAAAATATATAATTAGATGAACTCGGAGAAGGCGCTTGAGGAACTGCCCCTGTGCCGCCAGATCCGGCCGCCGCAGGGGCCGGAACTACCACCGTGCGGCCGCATCTGGCCGCGCAAGTGCAGATCCGGTCGCCGCAGGGTAGATCTGGCCACATAAGCGCGCCCGGATGAAAAGAAGAAGAAAAACGAAAAGAAGGAGGGGGAGGGCAAAATGAAAAGGAGGAGGGATGAAAAAATGGAAAGAGAAAGTGAGAGCAAAAGCTTTCGTCATAAATTCTGACAAACAATTTGTCCGTCAGAAATTCTGACGGATTTTTAAATCCGTCAAAATTTCTAACGTACATTCTCTTCTTTAGAAATTCTGACGGACAATTAGTCCGTCAGAAATTCTGATGGACAATTACTCCTTCAAAATTTATGATGACTTTTGTTCGTAAAAAATTATGAGGGACTTCAAATCCCTCACAAATTTTTATTGCAGATTGTGAGGGATATTAGACCGTCACAAAATTTCGTCGCTATTTCGCAATTTTCTTTAATGAGAATTTTAGCACAACCTTTTGCTGCATAAAAATATTCAATATATATAATTATTTCATACCTTCAACTATTTTTTTCACATATTTAGTTTTAAAATAAACTAATAAATTTTAGCCTCCCCATTCAAATTTTTATAATTTAATTTTTTAATCATTCTGAAATATATTTTTTATCCTTACTTTCTTAATAAAATAAAAATGAATAAGGGTACAAATAATATTTAATAAATATATACAAACTATTTTGATCATGTAATTATTTTCAATATATATTTATATTAAATAAGTAAGAGAAAATAGTATTTATGATTATAAAAAAATATAATTAACAAAATTTTGAATGAAATATGATGGGGAAGATATTGAAATAAGTTCAGTAATTAAAATTTACAAATTTACAATTTAAACTCATAAAAGTTATAATTAAAAAGTGTTAAACAAATAATTCACAAATCAAATGTTTCTTCCCATAGAAGAAAATCTATGAACCATTGAGGATACTTTTTTGAATGAAAAAAAAATAAATCCTCCTAATTCATCCTTCTAAAAAATTTCTAATATTTACATAACTAATTTGTCTTTTAAAATTGTTGAAATTATAAAAAATATTATTACGAGGGGTTAAAAGGATTTTTTAAGAAAATGATTAGTAGGATTTAGAATGGTTAGGAGAATATATAAATGATGCCATTATAAAGTGCCCCTTTTGGATTGCTAGATTTGTTACTCACGGGCTGTCACCAAATTACTCCACCTCTCCCGAGAGAGAAAAAAGGATTCAAACGGAAGTCTAGTTTTTTCCTATGTAACATCAATCAACATCACTAGGACCATTCATTTTCGATAGACAAATATGAATTATGGCCTACTCATTGAAATTCGATTAGAAAAATATTGTATCCCTCCTTGCTCGTTGTATTTATGTTGCTCATGTAGACGTGGTGATAGGAGAACCTAGTACTCTACCTAATTCCTGAAACATCAATTTCTGAATAGCCATTTATGATCTAATCTACTTAACATCAATTCTCATTTAATATGGACTTCAATTTTCGATAAACCTTATAAACCAACTTCTATGCAAAAAATCTTTCCGAACTATTTTTTTTGTAAGAATTTTGACTTCAATTTTCGATAAATCTTATAAACCAACTTCTAAGCAAAAAATCTTTCCGAACTATTTTTTTATAAGAATTTGTTTCTAAATTGTATGGTTGAAATTTATAAATTAAAATATTCTGAAATGTTAAAAGTCATCTTTACCAATTTTAATTTTCGATCATGTCGGACACCCAACGGATGAGAGTTTTAATTAAAAAAATATGTAAAAAATTATTTACCATCTATTTCACTAAATATTATTAATTTATTATTTGATTTTACAAATTAAATACCCATTTTTTTATATGAGACAATATAGAGTTAAGCATGACTCGGATCGATTCGGTTATTTCGATTCGGTTCGATATAAACTTATGAAAATATTTTCGATCTGAAACATAATTGAATCAGGATCGGGTCGATGATTCGAAAATTCCAGACTGATCCGGATCGGCATCAGTTCGGATTTAAGAAACCTTGATCATTGAAATTCGATTAGAAAAAATTTGTATCCCTCCTTGCTCGTTGTGTTTATGTTGCTCATGTAGACGTGGTGATAGGAGAACCTAGTACTCTACCTAATCCCTGAAACATCAATTTCTGAATAGCCATTTATGATCTAATCTACTTAACATCAATTCTCATTTAGTGTGGACTTCAATTTTCGATAAATCTTATAAACCAACTTCTAAGCAAAAAATCTTTCCGAACTATTTTTTTATAAGAATTTGTTTCTAAATTGTATGGTTGAAATTTATAAATTAAAATATTCTGAAATGTTAAAAGTCATCTTTACCGATTTTAATTTTCGATCATGTCGGACACCCAATGGATGAGAGTTTTAATTAAAAAAATATGTAAAAAGTTATTTACCATCTATTTCACTAAATATTATTAATTTATTATTTGTTTCACAAATTAAAAATCTATTTTTTTGATATGAGACAACATAGGGCTAAGCATAATTCGGACCGTCTCAGTTATTTCGATTCGGTCCGACACAGATTTATGAAAATATTCTCGGTCCGAAACATAACCGAGTCGGGACCGGGTCGACGATTCAAAAATTTCGCACCGATCCAGATGGACATCAGTTCGAATTTAAAAAACTCGGATTATTTCCAATCTGAATTTCAATATATAACTGGGTGGCCTTATTGCCACTCCTAAAATCTTAATATCACTCATTTTTACCCATTTTTATTCTTCTATAATTTATACTAATAAATAACTTAATTAATCCCTCTTAAAAGTTATCAATTCCCAATAAAGTAAATTATATAGATTAATACTTTATCCCTTTTAACACTAACCATATATTTTTTTATCAAAAGTTATTATTATTTATTTACTTCATTACAACTAATTATTTATTTTTATATTATATTATTTATATATTTTCTTAACCATATATTATAATATCTTTTTTTACTTATACCATACGTTTCTTATTAGTGCGTAACATAAATTTTTTTATTAGAAGTACATTACTTTTTTTATGAAATAAAGTATAAGATGCAAATATTTGTTATTCATACATTACATTTTCTCAAAAATTTCATTTGCACCTTATATTTTATTTTTTCCAAAAAATATTACACATATATTAATCAAAATATATTCACTTACTCATATTATTTTTTAGGATGGATGCCCTTAATTAATGTCACTCTCAAAATCTTAATGCTACTCCCTTTTACGATTGTACCCTTATTTATTTACTATTAAACAACTTCATTAATTCTCATAAAATTGACACATTCCCAAGAAAGTTAATAATACTATATATTCTTTAATACTAATCAGATTTTTATTACTATTTATTTACTTCACTAAATTAATTATTATATATATTATTTATATAATTTCTTAACAATATATTATAATATTTTTCCTATTAATATCACACATCTTTTTATGAAAATATATCATTTTATTACTATTTATTTATTTATTTTATTGCACCTAAGTATTTATCATTATAATTTATTATTTACATGAGTGATCTTTAATGTGATTTAGATTATTTTTTATAAATAAATTATTATTTAGTGTTTATCATTAAATTTGGTATAGATATCAAATTTTAGATATCCTAAAAAGTAACGTGAGTAAGTGAATATATTTTGATTAGTATATGTGTGTAATATTTTTTTGAAAAAAAATAAAATATAAGGTGCAAAAGAAATTTTTGAGAAGATGTAATTATGAATAACAAATATTTGCATCTTACAGTTTATTTCATAAAAAAAGGTAATGTACTTCTAATAAAAAATTTATGTTACGCACTAATAAAAAACATATGGTATTGACAAAAAAATTATTATGATGTATGGTTAAAAAAAATATAAATAATATAATATAAAAATAAATAATTAGTTGTAATGAAGTAAATAACTAATAATAACTTTTGATAAAAAAAAGATCTGATTAGTGTTAAAAGGGATAAAGTATTAATCTATATGATTTACTTTATTGGGAATTGATAACTTTTAAGAGAGATTAATTAAGTTATTTATTAGTATAAATCATAGAAGAGTAAAAATGATAAAAAGGAGTGGCATTAAGATTTTAGTAGTGGCAATAAGGACACCCTATATAAATATAGTATAATATATATATATATATATATATGTAATATTTATATATTATATTATAACTTTATTTAAAATATTTAACATATAAAGTGATTTTATTACTAATGCATAATTAAAAAGAGTTTATAGTTATTAATAATTAATATTAATAAATATTAGAATTTTTTATTTTTTTTTGTATAATAAAAAAATAAAATCGAGTCAATCGGGTCGTTCCTTTTATTCTTGGTTAAATCGAGAGTAACTTTTAAGAAGGATTAATTAAGTTATTTATTAGTATAAATTATAGAAGAGTAAAAATGATAAAAAGGAGTGGCATTAAGATTTTCATAGTGGCAATAAGGACANAATAATAATAATAATAATAATAATAATAATAATAATAATAATAATAATAATAATAATAATAATAATAGTTAAGCGTATAATAATTCGTAAAATAATAGCAGAGTAGAAAAATGAGGTGCAGATAAATGAATTTTTGTGATTCAGTATTTCAACCCGCAAATAGATAAGATCTCCACAATCTTATATTAATAATTCAATATGGTCAAAACCCAAAAAAATATTAGGGACCATGCTAAAAAAAATAAAAACAAATTATAGAAGTATAATACAATTTTTATTAATAAAAATAATCAATTGATATTAATTCTTTTTTTAAAGTTTGTTCATTTTTATGTTTCATGTTTAATTACTACTAAATCATATATCATTTTCACTAAGAAAGAAATATAATTAAATATTAATTAATTTGATAATGGTCACTTTTCTAGATTAGTTAAAATCATTGTAGCGGTTAAAGATTGGGCACGTAAGGTTCTAAAAATAGATGGCATAACTATTACATTAACACTTCAAAAAGAATTTGGCTTCCAGCCGACACACACCATCTACCTCGGTCCATTCGTGAGTTTGGGACAACGGGAAAAAACGAAAAGTATAAGATGCCGAGACACTACAACAGGTGTTACTGTCATTCTGCAAATTCAATTTCAATCTCTACTAATCTATATCTAAAAATAAAACTAATCTTTTAATTTATTAAAAAATTTGACATAATCTTTGTTAAAAATCTAACAATATACTAAATACAAGTGTATGTATATTTTAAAATATTTATTATAGTATATTTAATTTAGTTTTCATCAGTTTTTGCATAGCATACATTATTTTGTTAGGTTATTTATATTTATTTATTTTAATTTAGAAAAATATTTTTTTTTATGTTTTATGTTAAGAAGGCACGAGGACAAAGAAACAAAGTTAACAAAAAAATTACATTTAATTCAAAGTTAAAATGAAGTTGAAATCATAATTTCAAGATGTTGAAATAGATTATCATAATCAATCACGATCGTGAGAGACTATTTCACGATCTTGAAACATCAAAATAATATTTTTACTCATATCAAGATCGTAACATTAGTGTTAAGGATAAGAGTTAAATGATTGAATATTATGACCGCAATAGTCTATTTCACAACCGTGAAGATCCTTTTCACGATTGTGAAATCTTTTTTCACGTGAAATGAAAATAACATCTCAAAGGCTAGATCATAATCATGAAATCTTTGTCACGGATCGTGAAATAAAAAAAATATTATTAAAGTCTCGATCATGACTATGAAATTACTTCCATGGGTTGTGACAATATGAAGATCAAATTGGTACCATCACGGTTACGACCATGAAATATTTGTCATGGTCGTGAAAACTAAAAATTTAAAAATTATAGTCAAATCGTTTACTCAACCAACTTTATCAAAATTGTGAAGCACACTTCAAATAAAGAGGTTTTTAGTTGATTTTTATTCAAAAGAGAAGTTTGAGATAAATTCAATTCTAAAATATATGAATGACCCTCATTTTGTATAAAGGTAAATTAGAATAGTGAATTCAATTGAGAAGCTATTGTATAAATATTTTTAATAATATCATGATGTTGGGTCCTATTTTGGATATGATCATTAATTACAATCATGTTCGAACACTCGATAGGAAATAAAAAAAATCATAAGAGAATAATGTTTCATTAAAATATGTGTTATAGTATATCTAAATATCATATTAGTGCAACTAATCACGGTGAGGATTAATCGATATTAAAGGGGATGCACCAATAAGCTACGAAACTGTTTAAACAATTCAATATTATGTTCAAATTCGAGAATGAATTTATTTTTAAGAAGGTTATAATGTAAGATAAAAAAAATAAAAGTAAAAATAAAATAAAAAGGGAAAACTAACATGTTTGAATTTAAATTTCAAATGTGATTTTTTTCCCGTTAACAAGGGAATCATAGAGTTATGACTAATAATTTTTCTTTATGGAATTGTTTTTCTTATTATTTTATTTTGGTTATTATTCTTGACTTTTTACCAACACCATTTTCATCATCTAATGTACATTCTCTCCCAATGCAATGACAGTAAGAGCGAAGGCCATACGTGCTGAGGAAGAGGCATTGTACGAAGTGTGCGACAAAAAAAGGAAGAGAAGATCATAGTTAAGGAAGGAACCAATATCTCTGATAAGATATGCTAAATGGATCCATGACAAGTGACCGATTCATGTTAGAATTATGCATGTTTTTACATTTTCTTATACTATGATTATCTTGTTTCATTGAATCATGATCAACATATATTGCTTTGTGTTTTATTTATATAGTTAGGGTTTAAGATCTATGAGAATTATTTTTACCATTGGTTCAATGAAGTTAGATGTATTCTTATATGATAGTAATTTAGATCTATTCTCCTTTCATATGTTCTCATGTTAGAGTTTTAACTAAGATTCTTATAGTTATTAAGAATGGATCGTATCTTAGATATTGACGTCTCTCAATAAGTTTTGATCATGCAAAGATTTTGCATATGTTGACCTAATATATGGTAGGAAATTTAGTCTATATGCATATAGTTTATAAATCAGTACATATGTTTAGATTTACAATGTTTTTGTCTAAATTTTATAATCTATGTTCAAATATAATTTCAGATAGATTTTACTTGTCCAAAAATTATAAATAATATATGGATAAATAGGTTTTGAAGTATAATTTCAAAAGAAATTGGATCCATTTTGATTTGAGATATCTAGGAAAATTATGACCAAAATATTAATCTTATGTCATGTTGACTTGAGATGTAGCATGCCCGACTTAAAAAATATACCACAAATTGTAAGACTCAAATTAAGGTATGAAATTTATGTGGCAGATATATGCTTGTTTGACTTGCATTAGAATTCAGAATGACCTCAAAAGGATACGTGCATAAAAAATTATGAACATTTTAAAGTTGGTTGTCAAAATACTATATGTGAAATTAATAGATGGTATTGTAAGATTTTTTTAGAACAAATAGTAACGAGGTAAAACATGTGAATTTTATATGTAATTTTTTGGGATCCTACTTTGAATGAAATTAGAATTAATTTAAATGATTCTAATAGATTAAGTTATAAATTATATATTAACAATATGTTAAAATTGTCCAAGCCTGAAAATGAATATCTTATATAAATTTGTTCAAATGATTTGTATTTGATATTCATCATTATTGTTAAGATGCTTCAAATGGGGGTTATGATGACTTAAGTGTATAGTATTCAGATGACATATTGATGTTATAGAAGTTAATGCAATCATACTCAAATGAACTAATGTGTAATGTAACACTCAAATCAATCAATTACTAGATCAGACGTCTACCTAGAAGGTCGAACATTAAAAAATATGCGAGGAGTAAACTTCATGAATTTTGATCCACATATCATCTAATTGTCCAACCTACTACTTGTCATTGGTTATTATTATAAAGAATATAATAATTGATTTGGAGTTCATTCACTTCAACAAGATCCTGTGATATATATTACATAATGATAGCTAAATAGATTTTGCTTCGCACATCATCCATTTGTTCAAACACCTACTTATCACTTATTAGTATACAATTTTATTATTGATCTAGAGTACCATATACTCTCTTATAGATTTATTGATTCTAATCATGGATAACACATTGATATAAACTAAAAATAGCTAGTAAGCTCAAAGGAAAAAATGAAGCTAAAGAGCGTCAATGTTAAGCCAAGTGCACCATTGCTATTGTTCATTGATAAGGATTTTCACATAAAATGAGTGACATACCTTCCCCCCATATAAAGGGCATTTGTCGTGGTCTGATCCACTATTGACCATTGACATGAGATTGTATTATTTACATGACATTCTATAAAAATGAAGAGCTCTTCCAAATAATATAAGATACAAGAAGTTTATTGAATGTCGCTTTCAAGCTCATGATAGAGGGCCTCTCTTGTGTTTGGTCCTACAAGTACATAGACATGATATACTGAATGATCGTGTGTGCAACATTGGTGCTCGAGCAACTGACTTGCACATGGCTTAGAAACTTTCATAGACGTCTTATGTTTATGCATTTTAATTATAATAAGAATGGAATACTATCAGTCATTAGATTATGAAATCAGTTTTTATTACGTCATTTACGCTTTCACATTTAATATAGTTATCTTTTATTTTATGTTACTTTCTTTGTTTTTGTTGATGTGTCATTGTATTTGATCGCCTATAATAAATGTTACAGTCAAAGTATAGTACTGAATAGGGTCTCCAAAGATAAATTCTACCACGCGATGAAGGTTAGTTTTGGGGATATTAAGAAAGGTATCAAAGTTTAAATTTAGGACTCTCTTGTTGTCCCATAGTAGCTATTTTAGAGGTCCATCTGCCAAGCTCCAAATAATCACCACATCGTCCACCATAAGGTAAAGTAGAATCTCTCATGACTTGTATGATGTACGCTAATATTAATTTCATATATGAGTGGCTGGTTCCTAAGAAGGTTATTAAGAATAATATGAGTCAACTTAACTCTTGTGAATGGTTGTGTAAAAAATCATAAAATGACATGAATCTTGACTAATAATTCTCTTATCCATGATCAATGATGTGATAAGCAGCAAAAGAAAAGGATCAATCCAAAACATTCCAAAATAATAGGATCTGATTCTTATTTAACCACAATTTGTCTAGAGATGTTTCACTAAAAAATATAATTGATAAAACAAATTCATTTTAGTATTTTCTTTCCCTACGATTTACTTCTGTCTTTCCCCTCAAGTTCTTCTATCTCTCTCATGACCACCCTCGAAAAGGAGGAGAATGATGAAGTATGATGAGAGGCGACAAAGCGAAGGGCACATATTGAAGGAGGAGGAAAGCATAGGAGCAAGTGGGAATATGAAGATCCAATATACATTTCAAATATGTGTGTAAAGTGGATCCAAGAAATGAATGTTTTTTTTTTCTATTAGACCTGTAACGCCCCCAGAAGACCACCCCGTCACGTGGCAGAATGCCCTCTTGAGAGTGCTACGACATACATACTTATCTTGACTTTTAAGTAGACTATCATGATCAGTCAACAAAATACGAAAGAAATAAAAAATTATAAAATCCAAAGATCTTTCTATAAGGAAATGCGGAAGTCTTACATTAAATAAATTATCTCATAAGTCTAACTAGAACAACTCAATAGAAAATATTAAAATAAGAGACACCATCACTAAGGACCATTAGACATGTGCAAGGTCAGGCCATCACGAGCATTAGTCGCCGCATGCACTACCAGCATCATGTAACTACAGACTACTCATCTGCAGGATCCAATATAGGGAAAAAGAAGCATCCACATGAGCTATGAAGCTCAGTATGTAAGGCAACAATAGATAAGCATGACATGATAAATAAATATAGGAATAAGCTAATGATAAAATCAAAAGGTCAATTATTCCTTGCTTAGCTATACTTGGCTTTCTTTCATTCATTGCTTATTTTTCATCATCTTGATCATCATCTTATGCTTTCATACATCATATTTACTTCATCATCACATAACATCTTTTATAATATACTAGCATCAAGAGTGAGCTATGATTGATAGTCAAACATCAATCACTCTGAGCATACTTTACATAAGGAGTGAACTATGGCTATGGTCAAACATCAATTATTCCACATCATCATCTTTCTTTGACTTACATTAATCATCTTACTTTTCATCAATATATCATACTTTATCTTTCAATAATCAATTATTAATAAATTCTATGCAGTATGCAAATGCAATATTTATACCAAGTGGTTATCTTCGTTATCTTAGTCTTATTCCATTAGTGACTTTGAAATGACTTTGTGGGTTGCTTTGGTGACTTTGATTTGCTCATGAGTCTTGGAGGTCTCGCCATAGGTCAATGGGGACATAGGATGCTCGAGAAATCCTTTCGTTGCTGGGCGGAGAGAAGCCAAGCAACAAGAACTGAGTGACAACTGCCCTACCCGTCCTATTTTTAACATCACTACGGTCCCAAAACTTTAACGATATATGGAGACCTCAACATTTAATTTAGGTGAAGCATGATTGACCTTTATCTTGTCCTCATAATTAATTATGCAATTTAAATCCTGTAAACATTCTAACAGCGACGACATGGGCCATGTCGGACAAGGACACAATCTGTGTCCGATGTCGAATTCAATTACATCGATGGTCATTTCGGTGAGTCCACGCGAGTCGTGTCGGGTGAAGACATTGTCCGTTTTGCATCATTTCATTATCTTCTTCATATTAAAATAAACCTCTTAGGACACGCATCATTTCTCGGTCGTGTCCGTTCTTTAACGTGGTGCGTCATAATCCGTTTCATTAAATAAATCGACCAACCCATTAGGGCACACAGGCCGTGTTCATCATTAAAAACATGTCATTTCACGATAGTAACATTTTAAGGTTTAATGTTCATCTTCTTCGATCGATGCAGACTGTGTTCAAATCGACGTGAGGCGTGTTACATCTTCATTTAATACTAACTTTGTTCAACCCAAACACACACCTTACATTAGGGTGATGTAAGCTGTGTTCGGCGGTCATCCGTGTTCGAGGATCAACCTTTTTTGTCTAACACAGTCGGCGTTAGGGTTTTGGCCAAAGACGCGACCGTGTCCTAGGGAGGACTCGGACCGTGTTCCGGCATAATAGGTTCATGTCGGCAGACGCAGTTCGTGTCCAGGGTGGACGTGGACCGTGTCACACCGACTTAACATGCAAACGCCAACAACGTGACATCATTTTAACGGACGCGGACCACGTCAGCGAAGAGACCGTTCATGTTCCGTCGTCGTGTTCTTAATTAAAATCATTAAATTATTACACAAAATACTAACTAATTTCTGGCCGAATTAACATGTTCATCAAGGCAATTTATCATGTATTAAACAACATATCCATCATATTAAATCATAATCTTCTAGCATAAACCCTAGCATGAAGTTTATCTATCATGAAAAACTTATCTATTGAGATCCACCTATTTGCATACTGAATTCTATATGGTTGTTCCTTTGGTCTTTAACAACGCCCTCTTGATCTTCTCTCCTGCTCCTGATCTCCCTCACATTCTCCTAAAAACTTGGGCATAGTTCTAGGATAAGAGAAGGGAAGAGAGAGAGAGAGAGAGAGAGAGAGAGAGAGAGAGAGAGTCCTTACCTAGAGAGGGAGAGAACCTGGTGGCTAAGGCTTGTGAGAGAAAGTAAAATTGCGAGGGCTCTCTATGATCTTATTTATAGACATGGGAATTAAAGTTTTTTTTAGTTTAAATCAAACTCTTCAAATTTGAATTTTGGGATTTAATCTAACTAATCAATCTTATCTAATTAATTCCCGGATTTAACTGATTTGAATTTGCATATCAGAATTAAATAGATTAAAATATTATTATTTTAGTTAAACTCATACTGCCACTTGACAATCTCCAAACACAAGCCATGTTGTGCCAACACAGGCTGTGTTGGTCTGTCTCAACACGGGCTGTGTTGGTCTGTGGTGTTACAAGATCAATGCAAAAATATAAATTATGATTCAACTCATAATTGTTTTTATTGCATTATCATATTACTATACATAGGTAACGACTTTTTGGATTAACTATTGTTATGGATGGTACCAAAACATATTGCTTTGATGGTAATTTGTTGCGGAAATCGACGAGAGAGAAGAAATCACACGCATAAGTGGATACCGATATTTAATGAGGTTTACCACAAAATGGATTACGTCCTCGACCATAAGTCGATATTTATTTAGAACTAGAGAATTATAGACATGATTTATCTGAGCCATCTAATTACAGACATAATATCCAAGCAATGACTTGTTTGGCAAGCCTGCCACATGGGGGATTATTGATGGGGATACCACTAATGTTATGTAGTGCCCCTCCATTTATATACTATTAAATCCTGAACTCAAACATCAACGGGGAAACCTCAAATCTTAGAGAAAATCAAAATTCTAACTAAACAGGAAAATAAGGCTTAAATAAGTAGGTTATAAATTTAATTTGAAATTTTAATATGAATTCAAGTCAAACTCTAAAAATCCCCCTATGACTTAAATTCCTTTTATGACAATAGAACTATCATATTGTGTCAATAGATTCAAATAAGCATGACTTTCATAGTCCAATTGCTGCAATGTAGTTTGCCTGACCTTCTTGCCCACAGTTTAAATGGCGTGGTTCGCCTTTGCCACATGTAGATTCGGATGGGTGAAACATGTTTGTTCCACTAGCAAATTTGAATAGATGCAGTTTACTTGGTCTGTTTATCCACATATACATATGGTTGTGATTCACTTGGTTTGACGCATATTTGAATTGACCTAACCTATCTAGTTGTCGATTCAGATGAACATGGTCGGCTAATGCATTCACAAATACCTATTTAACATGCTTGTAGCTTCACATTGACGTTGCCTGTCTAGCCTGCCTGTAGATTCAAATAGGCAAAATCCATTTGGATCGATCCATAGATTCATATTAGCACAGTCAACTCACAGATTCATATGGATAGATCCTCTCAGCCCACTTGCATATTCAATGATCATGGACAACTTGTAGATTCAAATAGATAGGCTCATGGTCGACCCCACAGATTCAGATGATCACGGTTAACTCATAGATTCAGTTTGACAAGCCCTCCTAGCCTGCCTATAGATTCAGATTAGTCTAATCGGTTTGGCACACTCAGAGATTAAGATGAAGCACATAGCTTATAGGTTCATATATGCAAGACTTGCCCCCAGATTCAGATGGATGCAACTCACTTGGTACGTTCAAAGATTCAGATGAGCATACCTCATCTGGCATGCCCTCGGATTCTGATGAGTGTGACTCATTTATCACTCCCGTAGATTTTAATGAACACAATTAACCCGTTGGAGAACTTTCTTAGCTCGCCCACATATTCAAATGAGCGCAACCCATTTGGCACATCGAAATTTTAGATGAGTGCTCACAATTTGCATGTTTAGAGGAACAAGTCGTGCGGCGTGGCACTTGTTCGACATTGAATGTGAATTATGTTCATATTCATAGTCCCTATTTCAGTTAATTTTTTTGCATAGGTTATACTCATCTAAAAGTTATAAATTATATATGGATGCATATCTTTAGGATTCTACTTTCGATGAATACAAAATTGTGGGAATCAATGAAAAAATATGATTGAAAAGTAGACCACTAGATATAAAGCATATTGAATAATATATGCTTCACTTGTACAAAATAGATGTATGATATATGTATGGCAAGATATTGAAGTATGACTTCTATTGGATTAGAAATCATTTGATATGAATTGAGTATTTCTCCAAAGGTGAATTCTGCTATTATAACCAACGGGTAAATAAAGTTTGGTATTTATGAATACAGAATACGACGTGTTAATTTTGTCATCGACGTTGTTACTAATTATATTTTAGAGATTTTTTACTATGCTTAAATGTTAAACCATAATCATTTAGACATGGCAGATATCATTATTATTGATGGGTTTTTATACGTCAACATTGATTCACGTGCAAACATTTCACACATCATTAATCCCACAAAAAAATTAAAATTATGTATTTACATTAGAGAAAAAATAATATCCTAATATCAACTATATCAAATAACATTTAGAGATGGTTGCTGGTCAACCCATGCTTGACCTTAAGGAATGGGACCAATTTTTTTTCTAGAAGGGTCAAAGTATAATTAAAAATATTAAAAAAGTAATCAATAAAAATAAGAAATTAATTTATTTGATAAGTTAGAGTTTATTTTAGGAGGCTCGAACCTTTAAATAATGTTAAACATAGACTTATTATTATCTATAGAGGCTATATAATAGTATGGTTAAAAAAATGGAAGAATCCATGGTCTGATTCGCTCATATTCGTGCCCAATGTCATGCTGCTAGTATGTCGCACCGGATTGGGCCACTGGGTCACCGCTGTTTCTTTTCCCAAATTTTTAATTTTTTGACAGATTTTCATTTTTTTCAATTTTTTATAGTTAATATCAACAACTTAATATATAATAATAATAATAATAATAATAATAATAATAATAATAATAATAATAAAAAAAAAAATAAAAATAAAAATAAAACAAATCATCCTCTTAAATTTTATATTTATAATAGTATCAAAAGGTATTTTATTATATAAATTAATATCAACCAAATATTATCATAATTTGTGGTTTATCAATTCTGTTAATATTTTTTTATAATTTTTTTTATGTTATTGAGTAATTTTATATATGTCAAAAATATTTAAAACATGATATATATATATATATATATAATTTTAGTTTTGTAGATATTTAAAAATTCAAAATAGTCTTTCTTTTTCGAATTCAAAATGGTCTGCCTTTTTTAGATTAAAAAGTTTATATAGAATTTTCGTTTTTTTTCCTCTTACACCTGGTACTAACTAGTAAGCATAGTTGTTGCTATTTGGGAGACGTTGTCCTCTCCGATGGGGCCGTGAGCGGCAGTGGATAAGGCGCGCTCTAATTCTCTCCCCCAACTTCACCTCCTCCTCCTTGTCGCTTCACCCAGTGACCAACAGAAGTCGAAGGTGCGATAAGCTTCGACTCATGGCCGGAATCGCCACCTTCTCCTTCAACCCTTCTCCGGCCGGCTGCAGCGGCACCTTAAACTCGTCGAAGCATATCTCCAGGGTCTCTCTCCCCGTTCGTTTCCCCAGTAGACCGCTCCAAGGAGGCCGCTCCCTCGCCGCCGCTGGTGTGGGCGTGGTCGCCCGATACGGCGGGGGTTACGGCGGAAGGAGGTATCAGGGCGAACCCCGGGTGCCCGACTCCGATTACGATGCTGCGCTCGATCTCGACAAGCTCAAGTAAGCGGTGTTTTGTCCTCTGTGTCTCTGGTTTTCTTGGCGGGTCGTTGGGACACTTTGTTTCACAGCTCCATGCGTAGTATGCAGACCGATGGTTATTTCTTGGTAAGATAGAGTTGAGATTTTGGGCATAAATTGTTGGAAAACGTTTGGGCTTGAGATATATGCGAAAAATGTTCGCGTGTGATAGTTATTGCGATCAATATTCACTTCTTTTGCATGTCAAAGTATTTGACTCTTTACATGGTGGGATAATGTCTGGATTTTGGGCTGGCTGTTAAAACATTGCAGTCGAGATACATGTCATAATGACTGCATGAGATAGTGTTTCTTTGGTTTATTTTGGATATCAAAGCGTTGACCTTTCTCTTGGTAAGATAAAGTTTGAAACTTGGGCATAGATTGCGGGAGCACTCTTGAGCTTGCAGTATATACAAAAATGCTTATGTGGGATGGGCTTCGTGGTTAACCTTTATTTTTTATCAACAAACAAAATAAGGATATGCTTAATAGGTTGAGAAAAAAATCTCTCTTTTTTTTTACTTTGTTAATTTTCTACCTTCTCAAACGAAGACCCTCACTTTTGTTGAGAGGGAAGTAAAGACCCTCACTTGCAACTTAAAAAGATTCAGTGAAGGCATAATTGGGGAGGGCTCATTAAAATGTACCCTGATTTGTGTGCTATTCTGTTCCAGGTCATCTTCTGTAAGGTTATTAGATGAGCAACAAAATATGGTTAGAATGCTTCCTGAGAATTTTGATCAAGTAGCGTATTATTTCTTTTTCTCTCAGGTTCAGTTTTGATGCATTTTCAGGTTGGTGTCGTATCTATAGATGAAGCCATACGAAAGGCAGATGATGCTGATCTAATATTGGTATGTCTTGCTGAAATCATTGCAGAATGCATGGAATTCAAAATGCTTTATGACAGATTCATCTGGAAATACAAATAGAATTTTGTATTCCTAGCCAAAGAAAAGTTCTCTTTGTATCTTCTTCTTTTGGAGTAAACTGGTAGTAGAATTCTTATTTGAAATGACAGAGAAAAGAAAAGAAAAATAGATGAAATAGAAGGTCCGGCCAAGCTCTTTCCATTGTAGATGGAAAGTTGACCAAGTGGCAACAATCCAGTTTTGGTCTTATGCAATTAAGCCAATCCCTCTTGGCTCAAATTGCTTTATGCATATTTGATTGACCTTTTATATTTTATCACTATCTAGCTTATTGGTTATGAAGGCTTTGTGCCCCTTTTGACGACCAAGTCACAATGGCAACAATGTATTTCTCTGGGCAATATTAAATTTTCAAATTTCAACATATTTTCCACTGTATGTTCCATTAAACTCACCTCATTTTTACACTTTTTCATAGGCAATATTGTCCCCCGATGCAGATCCACCGGTTCTTAGATTATTTGATAGCAATGAATACAAGTATGTGTGGTATGAGAACTAGTCTTTATAATTAAGAAAGTCTTTAAGATTATGCCCTTGCATGAGTATATATCACTTGGTGAGCTACAATGTCTTTAAAATTTCATTTCTTTCAGAAAACACAAGTATGAACAGCAAAAGAAGAAACGAGATCAGCAGAAAAGATCAGCTGGTGAGTGTTCCATCCATTTAATTCTTTGAAGAAATATATCAAGGGTTATGATTTTTCTTCCTTCACAGTTCTGATTGACATTGAAGTTGTTACATATTTATAAATTCTTTGCCATATGCAGCAAACCGCGTGGATATTAAGGAGCTCAAAATGGGGTATGCCTCTGGTTTGCATTCTGCATGTGTAAAATGAATGAAAATAAGTATTAACATAGGATTTCTCTAATGCTTAGCAATTATGAAACCTTGTAGTCTTTTTTTCTCCGACTGTTCAAAAATCGATGCTGATGCTCAATATGGTATTTGAAGAATTTAAATCAATATTCTCAGTTCCATAAGGATTCCATTAGCTATTCATGTTCAAAATAATGATAAACTACAGGGTATTCTTATCAGGTTAGTTACAACCTCATTGAACTTAAATGTTGATAAACAAATTGAATGTTTCGGCATATATTCTTTTTATTCCAGTAGCAATCTATGATTTTCAGTTATTAGGCAAATTTAACCACATTCAGTTGTGCACTAAAGTCAATGTAGGTGGTGTCTTTCTCATCAATTTCCAGTTGAAAAACATGATGCATCTTTCCCTTAAACTTAGTTAGCTACATCAATTATTTCCCATCATTAACTTTGCTAAATTGCTTGCTTATGGGTTCTTTTTGTTAACAGTTCCTTTAACAAGGCTCCTGACTTTTGGCCTCAGGAAATTTTTTTATATGTATTCTACCGTTCAAATTTTGAGAATAACACATGATATTAATTGTCATGTCCACTATGTTTAGGAGACATTGGCAAACTTAACAGTACAACTGGTTATGAAACTGGACAACATCTTATCTTTAGAAGAACATATGTAATCTATATGGATCACCTTTTTGGGATCTTCACCGGGAAATACAACAACAACAACAACAACAATAACAAAGTCTTATCCCATTAGGTGGGGTCAGTTATATGGATCATACGATGCCATTGCGCTCTGTCAGTAATCAAATCTTTGGGTTCACGCAATATCTTTGTTGATCCATATTCATTGGGAAATATTTACATTTTTTGCCTCAAAACTTTACATTTTTGGAGTGGGAAGGAAATCTGCCACCGTGAACAGTTATCCAACTTTAACAAGGGGAACTTAGTTGTTTATCACTTATCACACTAATGGCTGATAAAAGTTTTTAACAAATAAGATAGAATTGTAATATACTTATGTTGCCTCTGGATATAATTATAAATCCTATCACAGGTACAATATTGACTCACATGACTATTCTGTGAGGTTAAAAGCAGCTCAAAGGTTTCTCAAAGATGGAGACAAGGTTGGTGAAAGTTCTTATTGTAAGTTCCATATGCTGCCTCCGTGCAGATAAAATGACATTCTTACATTATTTTGATTTTGCAGGTTAAGATTATTGTGAACTTGAAAGGTCGAGAAAATGAGTTTAGGAATATTGCTATTGAGCTACTCAAGCGTTTCCAGAGTGATGTTGGCGAGGTTAACATTTATGATTACTTCCAGAACAATGTTAATGTGTTTTATAATTAAATATTCCAGTGGATGCAAGGTTTTAGTTCTTTTATTAAACCATAAGTCCAATATGTGAAATTATCACTGTTCAAGCTATTAGGTCATTCTTGCAGTGTTTTATTAATGTACTTACTGAAGTTCCACAAAGAAATTATAAGTTTGCCAATTGTTGGAGTTGCTGTCAGGAAGTGAATATTCTATGGGTCCTTGTGGAATACAATATTGAAGTATTATATACACTAGAAATATTTTTTTTTTACTTTTGCAAATATATTTTGTTTATGGGATTCATTTTGTATATTATTTTAAGTGGATTCCTTTTAGAAGTAAATGGAATTTTGAGAATGTTCTTTTTGGCTGTGTTTGGTTTGGGTATAATCTAGGCCTAAGGGATAAGAGTTTATCCTCTAAATTATACCCAAACACTCAAGTTATACTCAAAAATCGAGAAGGGCACTTTTGTCATTAAAAAACGGTTATACCCAACTTGGGTATAACATGGGCAAAAATAATACCTGCCACCTACCACGTATTAATTTATACCATCATTTTTTACACTCTTATACTCTAGCATTCTTATATCCAACCAAACATAAAAGGAAATAAAAATGAGGTATAACTATACCACCAGTATAACTATACTTATACTAGGTATAATAATATTTGAACCAAACACTGCCTTTAGGTGAAAGAACATACTGAATAATGATTGATGTTTTCCTGGCAACTAATGGTATATATTCCTTAATGGTGTCTTTGCATGAAGCTTACTAGGATGGACTCAGAAACAAAATGTTGACTTAAATGTTTTAAATGTACTTCATATTTTAATAGAAAATGGTTGGCTACCATAAATTCATGTCATCCTTTTCCCCTTAAAAAAAGTTGAAATTCCTTCGTGCAACTACTGCTCATTGTTCTTTATGCAAGTGCAAACCTTATGTTGAACTTATAATTGATTGACTGCATCTTATTCTGTGATACTATTACTCAATGGACTTATTATTATGCTTTATTGACTCTTCCTGTCATTCTTAACTTCAGAATCAAATTCTAAGAACCCTTCAATTATTAAATATAATATTTGCTTGACCGAAAAATTCTAATATAGAAGTAGCAGTTAGGGAAGTTCTAGGATTAGATTCTCATGACATGTGCCTTTCTTCTTTTGCAATTTTGTAAATTATTTTCATTTATTGAAGGTGATAATGGCCATGTCATTTCGTGATACTCCTTTGTTCATAGTATCTATCAGTGTAGCTTTAGTGCACTATTTTATTAAGACATTTTTTTTGGTTTTCTAGTTGGCATCTGAGGAGAGCAAAAACTTTAGTGAAAGGAATATCTTCATGGTTTTGATGCCCAATAAAGCAGTTTTGCAGAAATCCCAGGAACAACCAAAGAAAAAAGAAAAACAGGCAACTGAAGTATCTTCCAAGAGCTGATAAAATTTTCGTAAAGCACCAGTTTATGGTTTTTATGCACAAAACAGGTAATTTTCTTTATCTTTCCTGTTAATGTACAGATGGATAATTGCACGGATGACTTTTTCACATGGAATATTTTACTATAATCTTCTTAATGAATCATCATATTGAGATCAGCTCCTCATAACTCCATGAGACTTCACATTATTCTCTTAAATTGGCCCGTGCGGGGTCCTAGCGTAGCCGCACTTGTTTTTGGAGGGGAGAACGGTGTTACATAGAAAACATTGTACATCACATTTCTTTTTTGAGGGATGGGGGGAAGGTAATTTCTTTGTAGGGTCCTGCAGCCACTTGAAGACATTTTTTTCTCTTTTCCTTATACACACTTGTACGAAGTTTGTTTTTCGTCTCTTAATACAAGATGGATGACTACTTAAAGCTCGTAGTCATCTTTTCTTTCGTCAAAATGAAATATTCTCTAAAATTCATACACTTTAGCATATAGATTCATCTATTAGGAGGTGAGATGATAGGCATAATTTCTTTATGTATTTTGGTTTTGGAGGTGATTAAGCATAGTTTATCGAAGCACTTAATATTAGTAGCACAGACTACTGAGACAATTACATATCATGCTGCAATTTCAGCCTTGTCATCTTAGTATATCAATATGGATCAACCTTTTACTTTTCAATTCAAGTTCCAAGCTTCCAGCTGCAGGTAGCACGACTATTGAGCAACAGACAAATAGAAAGTATAAATCTTATCGTCCATCTTCTGTATCATATTTCATGTTTCCAGTAATCAGCAATTAGTATTTTCTTGAGTTTGAGGAAATACCTGCAGCTTTCACAATATTTAGTTACTATTTATTTCAAATTATTTTTTTTTTGAGAGTCAATTAATAGGAAAAAGAATTATCTTTTTGGCAGGCCTCCAACTCAAAGGCATTAAGAAAAAACATATACAATGCGAGAAGAATATTTGGCGGATAATTTTGTTCTATCAAATCTCATATTGATTGGTGAAAAATGTTTGATGACAAACAAAGGTTACAATTTTTTTTCTATTATACACAAAGGTTACAAATTGGTTTTGAATCTAGCATTCTCGTTCTGAGGTCCTTTTTCATAATTCCTAGTGCAATTTGTCTGAAAGAGATGAGATTTCTGTCTGCAATCTTCCATTGGTTTCGTGGGAAATCGAGAATCAAGAGAGGAACATTTAACACTCATTTTCTTTTCTGTCCTGTAGAGATCGTTGCTTCGAGTCACATTTGCCTCTGTGGATCCCTGATGTAAAAGATTAATTTTGAAGCATAGGAAGAATGAGCAGGTCCGGTTTCAGTGCCTAAACTCAAAGGATGAGTTTTTTTTTTTTGGCTGTCGCATATAAGCCTGCAAACTTTTTTTTGTAAGTTTCGATTCTTGATGACTATTTAACCGGTAACAATTGTTATTAAAATAAAATACAGATCAAGATGCATAATGTATAGTTCTTTAAATATTTACAGGGTTATTACTATTTTCCTTCCCGCAAGCTTATTTTCACTAACCTCCTAAATTTAAATATTATCTACTTTCTTTCCTTCAACTTTTCAAACACTTCTATTTAATCAATTGTATAAACTTTATTTATCTATTTTTGTATTGATTAATTTTAAAAAGTAAATGATATGTGAAGAAGGGAGTGATCCTATTTGTTTTTTTCATTTTTTAAATTTAAAATTAAATAAGGGCAAAAAAGAGATGCATAATAATAAATAAATAAATTTTAACTATTGGGGGGGATGAGGAGCAGGTAAGGAGGTAAATATTAGAGTTTAAGGGGTAAAATAAAAATAAGGTATAGTTGAAAAGAGAAAAAATGGATTACTCCATATTTGTATCCATTCAATATGATTGGGAATGTTCAATTGCAAACTTTCACGACAATAAATGGCCAAGACTTCTGCTTATAGGGTTTTAGCCTAAAAGATACTTTCTCCTTTTCCATGTGAATTTTGATATTCAAAATGTCAGCATGTCCGCTAACTCCTCCATACGAGCCTAAGATAAAATTTTAGTATCATCGTTTACTGCATGGATTATAATAACGTTATATTTGGTTGTAAAAACAATTTCAACCTGGGTTAAGAGTTTTAGGTTTGAATTTAAACCGTGACACATAAAAGAATTAGTTAAATACTAGTAATTATCGATACGGATAAATACGTGTATCTTTTTTATTTGTTTCAAATAATTTTATCAAAACATCGACTAAAGATAAATCGTCTACAATTCTTACCAAGAAAATAAAAAAGTATGGACAATCACATACTACTTTCAGTGATAATTTAAGGTAATTGAAATGTTTGAGGATAAAGTAAATTAATAAGTACTAATCAATAGTGTATTAAATTAAAAAAAAAAGAAATTTTGAATTTGATTTTTTTAAAATTTTAATTATTATTATGGAAAAAATGAATGTGCATAACACTTTGCATTACACTCCATGCCGCACATGATCCTATCTATTAATTTTAAAGGACAACTAGATCTAATCATTGATTTAAAATAAATGACCAAAATATTATGCACCCTTATTATTATTATTATTATTATTATTATTATTATTATTATTATTATAAAAAATGATGAAATTTTTAACATTATAAGTTCAAGATACTAAAATTAATCGCCAATCAAACAATTTTAATCTTTGAGAATTTGGTTATAACGCAGACACCGTCTAGACATGTGAAACTTTTTTGTTTCATATTGATTTTCATGGTCTAGTCTTTTATTTACTTGCTGTTTACTGTTTTTCTATTACCCAACGGGGTATGGGCCTCTACCGTTCGCACGTCATGACACAAGAAGCGTGAGATTTTGTTTTTTTTTTTTTGTCTGGTGGAAGAATAAATATGAGACCAATCTTTCATCATCTCAAGAACAAGAGCTTCGATCGTGTCCATGTAGATTTAGTTTCCATCAGCCTCTCTTTTTCTTGCATCACTCAAACGCCTCCTCCCTTCGCGCGCACCATCAAACACCTTGCGGGCGCTTCAGCTCCCGCCATCTCTGCAAACCCGTTGCTCTCTCTCCTCTCCTCCTCCTGCTCTAACGTTCCCGCCCTCAAGAAGATACATGGCAGCATCATCGTTCACGGCCTCGCTCGGGACCTTTCGTGCCAAACCAAATTGCTCAGTTGCTACGGCTCCTTCGGGGACGCCGCTTCCGCCCGCGCGCTGTTCGAAAGAATTCCCGACCCGGACTTTTACTCCTCCAAGGTGATGCTGAGATGGCACGCATTGAACGATCAGTACGCCGAAGCCATAGCGTGCTTCTCAGAGATGAGACGCCGCTACTGCGAACACGATAACTTTGTGTTCTCGCTCGTACTGAAGGCTTGCGCGAAGTTATTCAATCTCGAGGAAGGGAAGAAGCTGCATGGTCTCATAATAAAAGCTGGTAATGCTGACCTCTTCGTGCTGAACGTGCTCATTGACATGTATGCAAAATGCGGAGAATTGGGCTGCGGTCGGAAGTTGTTTGACAAGATTGTAGATAGAAATGCGGTTTCTTGGAGCTCCATCATATCTGGTTATGTGCATAATGACTGTGCTGAGGAAGCACTGCTTTTGTTCAATGAGATGAGACAAGAAAATTCTGGGTTCAGTGAACATATCATGGGGAGTTTATTTGTTGCATGTTCAGTAATGGGTGCTTTGCATCAAGGAAAGTGGATACATGGATGCATGGTTAAACATGGAATAACGTTGCATTCTTATATTGGCACTGCACTGTTAGATATGTATGTGAAGTGTGGGGAATTGGCCTATGCCCGTTCTGTGTTCGATGAACTTGTTAATGTGGATGTCATCTCTTGGACTGCTATGATTGTTGGCTACACACAGAAAGGACTTCCATTTGAGGCATTAAAACTATTTTCTGATGGTCAGTGGGTGAAACTGATTCCTAATTCGGTCACTATAGCTACTACTCTCTCTGCTACTGCACAGCTGAGGGATTCGAAATTAGGAAGTTGCATCCATGCGTTTGGCATAAACTTAGGAGTATCCGACAGATCCTTAGTGATGAATGCACTTGTTGATATGTATTCAAAATGTGGTATGGTTATGGAAGCCAGATACATATTTGAGAGTGCCCCCGAGAAGGATCTTGTTACTTGGAATGCAATGATTGCAGGATTGTCTCAAAATGATCTGAGCAAAGAAGCTTTGTCTCTCTTCAATCGACTGCGATTGGATGGAATCTTACCTGATGCCGTTACAGTGGTATCTGCTCTGTCATCATGTGCTTCTTTAGGAGACCCTTTGGTAGGTAGTTCCTACCATGGTTACGCCATGAAATTCGGATTTATCACAAATGTTTATGTTAGCACTGCTGTGCTACACTTCTATAATAAGTGTGGTGATGCAATTTTTGCTAACAGAGTCTTTAATGAGATGGACAAAAGGAATGCTGTGACCTGGTGCGCAATGATGGTTGGACATGGAATGCAAGGTGATTGTGTCAGTTCGCTTGATCTTTTCCAGAACATGCTGAATGAAGATCTCCAGCCTAATGATGTAACATTCACTAGTATTCTCTCAACATGTAGCCACAATGGAATGATTGATGAAGGGCAAAAGTATTTTAACAAGATGTTTGAGCATTATAACATAGTTCCGTCCATGAAGCATTATGTGTGCATGGTTGATATGCTAGCCCGAGCCGGTAAACTTGAGGAAGCATTGGACTTCATAGAAAGAATGCCAGTGCAGGCTGATTATGGTGTTTGGGGAGCTTTCATTCATGGTTGCAGACTACATTCAAGGTTGGAGCTCGGGGAAGTGGCTGTCAAGAAGATGATGGAATTGTTTCCAGATACTTCAGATTATTATGTTTTGATATCTAATTGGTACGCTTCAAATGGGAGATGGAACGAGGCTCTTAACATAAGGAAAGTCATGAAGGAAAGGGGCCTGAACAAGCTGTCTGGATGTAGCTCTGTCATGAGTGAATAAATACATCAGGGTTATCTGGTTCCTGGAATGTGTATCAGAACAAGAATCATAATGGATATAAAAGGTAGCTGACTGCTGTGAGTGGTGTTATCGTGGATGATGACCACAAAGAATTCATTTGTTCTTCCCAATTGTGTAAACATATCAAATTCAGTTGGGGTTTTTGTCACCCACTTTTGGGAATTGAGGTCGGGAATATTTGCTGTTTTCATCATTTGCTGATATCAGAATACATGCATAATCTATTATATCCTTCGTGTTGTAGATTCTCTGTCCATGTATGCCGTCAAGAGGGAAGATACCTTTCTTGGGAGATTTAACATGGTTCAAAATTTTGGTTCCCTGGTCAATATACTGTTCTTGCATTAATATCACCTAATGCTGAGTTGGTGGAAGTTGCGGCAATTTCTTGATATAAAAAAGGTGATTTCATTCTTCTCCAGAAAAATAGGTTTATCTTTTGTCTTGCTATTTCGTAATTCTTCATTTGAATGCTCCTATGGCTAAAAGGAGAAAAAGCTCATCCCTCTCTTTTCTTTTTGCTCCCCATGTCCCCTCAGATGGAGCGACACTGATGTAAAGTAAGAAAGAGGGAGGATCCTATCAGCTAACTTGTCTGACTTAGGACGTGACACTATAATTCCTACAATGTTGTCTTCAGCAAGGTAAATGAACACAACACCATGGTTACAGAGTCTGTTTTTTTTCTTTTTTTTTTTTTGAGATGAAAAAGGATGCTCACGAAAAAGGATGGTTACAGAGTCTGTTACTACTTTAAGATGACTATATTTTAGATATTATAACTGGAGTCCTATAATGTACTAGCACAGTTTGTCAAAACTCTCAATATCAACTTTTTTATGCTTTTATTCAAATAAATTAGTCCAGTTACTTGATTGAGAAGAATGTTTCTGTTTATTTACCTTTTATTGATACTTCCATTAAGATATATACTTTAGAGTGTATACCAGACAACATTAAATCAAGTATATAGGGTATTATGTGATCTCATATTCAACGAAGTACCATCAAACAAAAAATCTAATGTACCTCACATGATTTTTGATAAAAGAAAAAGAGAAAAATCATTCTCTCAAAAAAGAAAGAGAAACACATGATAGTTTATATAATGTTCAGGTCCCGGTATTACCAATAAAAGCTACAAGAGCATATACCGTCTATGAAATGATGGAACCTAGTAGCATTTTCTGAAAATAATACACCGATGAATGACCTTCGATATTAATTTAGTTGCAGTATGATAGTCCAAACATGCTCGAAGATTCTTGATAATCCTAATCTCAATTCCTGGTTTAGTGTTGATAAGCCGAAAATCAATGGCAATCTTCTCTTCCTCAAAAAAAAAAAAAGCGACGGCAGTCTTCTCACTGTGAACTTTAACCATATTCATCAATCATCTTCCACATCAGCTACTCCTTGGTATATTGCATATTGCATATTGCATGTGAGTGTGGATGAGAACAATCTCCAACAGAAAAAGCATAAATTGCAGCTCTAGCCTCAATTACATTGCAATCAGATAATTTAACCGGCATCCTACTCTTTGCTCTTGCCGCACCATGGTTTTTTCTGAGTAGTTTCTTTTTTTTGTTGAGTAAATTTTGAGTACTTTCTTTCAGCTGAATGTGTATTGGAAAGAAGAACATAGGAACCTGTATTCTCTGGTTCTAATTCAAATGACTCCTGGGATGCTAATTGAGCCAGGTCACTTCCTTGTGTATCCTACAAGCATCAAGCAAGGCACCCCAAACACCAGGGCGATGCATTCCTAATAAATTCTAAGGTTCCATTAAGCTGTCCAGCTCTACCATGAAGGTCCATCAATCAAACATACTGCGCTGGTCCTGAAGATTTTATCTCATTATCTTGTGGAAAAATCCTTTCACCTTCTTCAATTGATCCCCCATGGCTACAATCACACAAGGCCGAAAGGAATGATATTCCATTGTGCATGATGTCTGCATTTATGATGACCTCAAAGAGTTCCAGTGATTGTTGGCCCTGACCATGGATACCATATGGAGATATCATAGCATTCCAGGACACTATATTCTTCTCCCTCATATCATCCAGAATCCTTCGAGCTTTGATACTCCCACATTTGACATACATGTCAATTAGAGCTATACATACACATTTGAGTTGACATTTTCCTCATTGATTATCTCATTGACTCATTGGCCCAAGCTCAGAGCTCCGAGCAGAGCGCATGCTGAAAGGATGCTCATGAATGTTGAGTGCTTGCATTTCCCTGAAGAGTGATATTGCCATTTTTGTCGAGCCATCCTGTGCATAGCCTGATATCATGAGATTCATGACATTCCAGGATGCAATGCTTTGTGCTGGCGTTGCATCAAAAACTCTCCTTGCTGATTCCATGTCATTCAGTCTACAACAGACAGTCATAAAAGCTGTAGATACAGCTGCATTCAGATCAAGCCTGATTTTATAGTGAAACCATGAATTGATCGAGCAAGCAGTTCATGCCCAAATGGACTAAACACTGGTCTCAACCTCACGAAGGTGCCTCCTCCAGGTAAATCTATTTATTCCTTAAACAAGCACACAAAAGCTTGATAAGAAATACTTCTGAATTCATAATTTACATTTTTGAGGCAAATTGAGCCTTCTTACCATCCAAGGGCTAAGCAACATTAAGAATAAGCATACATTTTTTTTTAGAAGGAATAAGCATACATTTTATACTTGACTTTTTTGGAACATGTGGCCCTTATCTTACTGCGCTTCTTTTTGTTCTTTCCATGTCAATGATAAAAAAATATTACATATCAATAGAAATATTGCTTAGCTTTTCAGAGCAGAAAATTGAAGAAAGGAGGGTAAAAGCAAACAAGACTGCATTGTGAAGGAGTGTTAGAAACAAATAAAAGAAAAAAACTCAATGAGCCTAACAGAAATCAATCATAATTCATAAGTTGTCAGCCACAAGGAACATTGAGCTCTGGTCATCTGAGGATATTTTTACTTGATAGTTAGTTACTTCATCCCTATAAGCATGTTGCTTCAGTTGTATGAGATGTGTTCTCAGGCTAAACTCCTGCAACTGCATGTTTCATAGAGAACATCAACTAAAATTTCACATTTTTAGTGCATTTTAAGAATAAATAACCTGAGTCTAGATGCATAGACTATATCAAGAAAACTGCAGAAGAACATTTTGTACAAGAATGATATATAATTGACATGTTTCAAGATCCCTTATGATTGCTTCTTAGTCAAGTAGTTGAGAAAACTCCCTAAAGTAATTATTCAGTCACACCAGTTATCAACAATTTAAAGTTATGGACTCTTTGTTGCATAATCTCAACATTAAAGATCTGGTCCATTTCTCTTCCTGTGAAGCACTTCTTTGTATCGGAACATGCATTCTCTCCCTACTAGTGAGTTGTCAACAAAGAATATGACCATCAAGCATATAAAGAGCGAACTAACAATCTATCAATATGAATTGCAGGTACAAAATAATGAGAGTATCAAATGGATCAACTGGACGGATCATCTAAAACCATATGGTACTTATATCACAAACTAGCCTAATTAAACATAGTCCAGGTTAAAGGATATCCTAACCAATGTGAATTACCAAAATTATCATGTTTTTTATTCCAAAGTTAGAAAAATGCTTCTGAAGTCTGTTTCATAGAATGCTCTAAAAACTAGAAGATGATTATTCATGACTTAGATCGTATCACAAAAAAAACAATATAGCTTTGTTCTTAACATTTAAGTTTTTTTATTCAACATGTGGTATTAGCATAATTTATTCTCCCACCTGCTTTGCTGCCACTGAAGCTAATAACTCTCTAAACTCATTGAGGATAGATTTTTCTTCTTCAGCAATTACTGCAAGCTCAGAAACAAGCGTATTTGTACCCTCTACCTGATGAACACAAAAACCAGTCATTAAGTTAGCATCTTTAGATCCAAAAGATAACTCAAATCCTGATTATCAGAAAGATTGTTTCAAGTCAATCATACACCGAGAGAATTCTTTGTTTTAGGATTGTTTTAAGAACATTATTCTCTCTGTTTATCTTGTAATTGTTTTGGATCCACTGTCTAGTTCTTTTACCTAGCTAGCGTTCACCATTTGAATGGAATCCCGGAACTAGTTTATGTCTTCGTTCTATCTTTTTGATTTTGTAATTAGCTAGACTAGTTACCATTTATTCAACAACCATGACCAAGGTTGTTAAGTTCGAGAGTTTAAGTAGATTTGTTTTCGCTCTTGTAAACTTGTATCGTAAAGTCATATCATGAATTCATAGAGTTTATGTACCAAACAAATTAATTTATAAAATAATTAATATGCATTCACGATATAAAATTATGTGCATATTTAAGATCCAAATATATAAAAAATAATATATTGCACTAATATGACATAATATGAAGCAATAAAAATAAAAACTATTACTTCTAACTATTAAATAACAAACAACTTTGCAATTTATTAAGTTAAAAAAGTAACGAATTTAAAAAATGCACTAAAGTTGGTTGCAATAGTTTCAAGTCATAATATATTCTTTGTGAACTTAACTCATAACTATTAATAAGTTAATTAAATATCCATGGTATTTTACGGTAAGGGAGTGGACAAGGGGTTGATTTTATTTTATGACATAATTATGTAATTTTACCTTCAATCAATAATATATCCATGGATGGTTACGCAGGGTAACCATCCTTGAGTTATAAAAAAAAGTTAATTAAATAAAATATTTAATATTTAAAAATATTTTGTTATACAAAATGAAGAGTCGTGTGTATTCACATAGAATCGTATAGAGTTTATAAGAATTTACATAATATTTAAAGTTAATTGTTTAATAAAATCTAAGAGTCTAAATTATCTAAGATTATGCCGACTTGACTCGTTTTGCGTACCTAAACTCTTAAATTGTAAGAGTTTAAGAGTTTGACCCGAGAGTTTGACAACCTTGACCATGACAATCCACTTTAGGGAAAATATGCTTATAGCAAATATTATAAATCAAGTCTACGTTTCAAAGAAACCATACAAGAGTATTTATAGGGTTTTAAACACCCCATATATCAAAAAGTATGGAAACCTAACTAAAAGGAAATATAATAAAAGGTAACCTAATATAAGGAAAACTCCTAATAAAAGGAAAACTAATCAAAAGACCTAGCTAAAGGGCTCATGCTAAAGGCCCATAACTAAATACTAATGACCATAGGGCATAAGGCCCATATATTATTCTTGTTCTACATCAATTCTCCCCGACTGAGAAAAACTCGACTCCGACGAGTTGCAAGGCGGTATAGATGATGGAGAACAACATCAAGATGACGAAAATCAGCTGCAGAAATCCAAACAATTGCAGATGGTGGACGATCAACCCAACGAACGTAGAGGCACTGACGATGTTGAGGTGAGAACTTCGGAATCTCTTGAATCAACGGACCAACACAACAATTGTTATCATTAAAAACACCTGTAGACAAGAGAGGAAGCTCAAAGGGATCACAATATGGGTGAAAATCTTCAACATTGAACACTGAGCTTATGTCACAATCAGGTGGCAAATCGAGTACATAAGTATTGGGTTCCTGTATACAAAAAATATGCAAAGTAGTGGTGGTTCGCTCATAAAACTCATTGAAAGTAATTGGAGGATAAAGTTCAGGATGCATACGAACCATCACATATGCATTCAAAGGCATGCCAACAAATTTGTTATGCTCATCAAAAGAAAGTTTATAGCCATTATCAGAAAATGTTAATTGTTCATGAATCTCCTTTTGAATATTAGAAATATGTGGAGCAGAAGAATGAGCAATCTCAGAAAGGTCATCAATTAGTGCAATAGGATCATCATAAGTGCAAATTTGAGAACTAGATGGATTATGTATATCATGATGATGAGGATAAATAGGCAGAGGCACATCAATGTTCAAAAGTTCTAACAACGGATCAACCTCCTCCAGTTCATCATTTGATTCTAAAAGAGAAAGATCATTGAGATCCAAAACTAAAGACTTAAAATGAGAAGTATCAAAAGAATCTGAAAGTATAGGCTCAATGGAAGGAGTCTCAGCAGAAGTTGACTTGGCAAGGCAAAAGGCTAGAGGATCAAAATGATCATTGAAAGATGGCTCATAGAAGTCTGCCAAATGAAAGGCATCGTCATATGAGGAATCAGGTGAAGCCTGCGAAAGAGGACCAGTTGTCTCTGAGTCGACGATAGGACATTGGGGAACAACTTTCAAACTAGACCGTGGTAGAGTAACAAAAGGAAAATGATCCGACGTCACATGTGAAATTGAAGAGTTAGGCAAAACACAACTAGAATGACTATTTAGGTATGACTCAATATGAAGAGCATCATAATAGGCATCATCTAAGAATTCATATTCACGATGTCGCATTTCACGTCTAATTTCTGAGCGAAGGGAATTAATAAAACGTGAAACAACAACCCATTCAAGATGTTTTTGGTGACAATGCTTTCGAGCCTTTTTAAAAATTTTCATGTATTCTCGAATGGTTAAAGAACCTTGTTGTAAATTCAACCAATCATCTTGTGATCGAATACGAGCATATTGTTTTTTGAGGATATGTTTCATTTCAGACCACAAACAAATAGGAGGAAAGCCTTGGTGTTTCCTGTCGCGTTGAACATTGCGCCAATAATGTTTTGCAGAACCTTCAAGTTTCATTTTGGCGAGATGAATACAATGTTCATCGGACATATCATATTGATCAAAAGAAACTTCTAACTTATTTAGCCAATTAAGGAACATCGTCGGTCCAAGTGTTCCATCAAAGGATGATGCCTCCAATATTTCACGAGGAACATCAACATGTGGTGGGTGATGATCACGAAAAGAAGAACCATGTTGAGGAGGGTCATGTGGAGGATCATAAAATGATGTTTTAGTATCATTGTTATTGTTGAACATATGACGTTTTTGTGTGAAGACGTTTATTTTGCGCCCAAGTATATCAACTTGATGGGCTAGATTTTGAATGGTCTCAAAGGTATCAGAAAGAAGTGAATTAAAAGGGGTTTGACAGTTAGTATCAAGTTAATAATTATGACTATCATGAAAACCAGGACTATTGCTCGACATATTTAATATCAAAATGAGAGATTCAAAAAGTTAACACGAACTAATAATAAAATATGCACTAAATATGATGAGCAAGCAAAATTAGATGCAATTTAATGCAATGTGGTAATACGTATTCGAGAACAGTGAAGTGAAACTCATAGAAAAAAAAGGCTCAATAATATGTGGAGTTAACGCACAATCCTATGAACCCGTTACTAGTGTACTAAAAGTGTCACGATATGGCAAGCAAAGTGAACAATGAGGAAAGAAGTTACCCAAATTCTCGAGATCCGTATAAAAGCAGTCAAGGTTGTTGCAGTTCGGCAGCTCGTTTGATGCGATGACGTTGAGGAACAGGGCAGCAGCAGTACTATTGACAGCACCAGCAGTCAGCAGAAAAACACAAGTTGAATAGACAATGACAATTTTGTCGAGGAGCGGAGCTTGCAATGGTTAGTGATGATGTGGAGGGATAGCTGATTATGGATGATGAAAGTGCAGAGCGGAAGAGGGTAGTCGACGTGGAACAAGGGAGGTTATGGCGATTGCAGCAGGTAACTCTCCGAGCAACAGAGTGTGTCGTGGTTGCAGGGGCAGCAATAACAGCTGGTGGCGAAGTCTCAGTAGAGAGCTGACTGCGGCAGCGTTGATGGTAGCAAACGAGTTGCGGAGAGGATGTAATTCGTGTGGTGAAGCAGCAGCAAGTAGACAAGGCAGTAGCGTTGGGGGCGGGTCAGCGACAACGGATGTATCTCAGCACGCCGACGGCAGCAGACACCGGGTCAAGGCAGCAGCGGCCACAGCAGCACGCAGCCGCAACACTACGAGACGGTAGCAGCAACAAGTAGCACGTAGAGAGTGCAGCAGCAGCATGCAGAGATGGCAACAGCAACAGCAATAGCTCGTGGCAACAGCAGCAGCACTAGGGCACTGCTCACCGGCAGCAGCAGTAGGTCAGGATAGCAGCGCAACAACAGCAGGAGGCAGTGAGCAGATCAGCGGCGGCTGCAGGAGATCAGCAGCAGTGGCAGCAGGTTGGGACAACAATAGGACAGTTGGGTGTTGTCGCGGGACCAGGGCGAGGCTTCTCTAAGGCCAAGGGCAGCTAGGGTTTGAAGAGAAGCTAGGGTTTGCAGTAGTATCACGCAGCTATGGCGGCAGCAACGAGGGCGCAAGGGAGAGGTGCGAGCGGTGGAGGTGGTGGGATGTCTGAGCGAAGTTGTTGGTGGCGCTTGGATGCAGGGGCTACATGGAAGATGTATGACTGTGTGGCAGCGTCGAGGGCTGATGCAGCAGCTAGCACAATCAGAGTTGCAGGGGCAGCGAGATGATGATGTGGTGGCTGCCGAGAGCGACAACAACAGGTGAGGCAGGAGGCAGCGGTGGTGGCAGCAGCAACCGCAGCAGTTCAAGACATCAGCAGCAGCAATAGGTCTAAGCAGCAGCAGCAACTGCAGCAGTTCAAGGCAGCGGCGGCGGCAGCGACAAGGGGCAGCACACCTGAAAGGTGGTTGCCCACAAGGGAGGCACCCTCGAAAGTGTTGACAGAAATTGTCGAAGATGCGACAGTTTTTTGAAGAGCGGATGAACAGGAGAGCTGTAGCACGTACTGTAACGTGTGCATTGTAGCGCTTGCACTGTAGCAGACGTACTGTAGCGCGTGCACTGTAGCGCTGGGGTGATTAGGGTTTGGAGAGGCTGATGGAAAATTGGGGTTTGGTGAGGTAGGATCACAACCGTTTGATGAAGGCCAAAAGGTTGATTTGCTCTGATACCAATTGATGGAGACTTGAATCCACTTTAGGAAAAATATGCTTATAGCAAATATTATAAATCAAGTCTACGTTTCAAAGAAACCATACAAGAGTATTTATAGGGTTTTAAACACCCCATATATCAAAAAGTATGGAAACCTAACTAAAAGGAAATATAATAAAAGGTAACCTAATATAAGGAAAACTCCTAATAAAAGGAAAACTAATCAAAAGACCTAGCTAAAGGGCTCATGCTAAAGGCCCATAACTAAATACTAATGACCATAGGGCATAAGGCCCATATATTATTCTTGTTCTACATCAGTAAGAGAAAGCACATTTGACTCTTTGACCTTGTCATATTTTATTACTCTTACCTTCCAAGAGCATGATATCAAGGAGACAAATCCCTGTTCATAACATTCTGCTAATGTCATTCCAGTAACAAAAGTTAAAATGTAGAATGCCCAAAAGACTCTGACACTGCCAACACTGCAAACCCACTAACAGACAAAGTAGAACAGTCATCCAAAAATGATATCTCAGTTTTTTGGTGTAATTGCATCATGTGTTGATGATGTAGTTTTTCATAAGGATTCCTTATGAATATACATAATTCCCAATATACTTAAGTCTGCTTTTATCGCTGCTGATTATGACTTTATGAAATTTCTAAAGAGTTCCATATTTATAGTTCCTATCCTGGGATATGTGAGAATATCTTCACATGTTTTTTAGTCTGAGAAGTGAGAACTTGCTGCCTGCAATCGTAAATAAAGTTTGAATTTCTGAAAATAAAGTTTGAATTTCTTAGTCCACCATGGCCATACAAGTCACAAGGGGCAAACAGGAGAGGATCATGTAGCTGACATGAGGATGAAATTTGTTGCTGCAGAAATGTAAAGTAACTTATATACTATCTCCAAGAGCATGTCACAAAAATACTCAAGCTTTCTAGGTTTAGCTAAGGACGGAAACATAAAATGAATGGTGAATGCTAAACAAGCTCACCTTTGAAAGCAAATTACATAACGAGGAAGTCATTATTTGCATAACGTCAACAGTTGAACTCATGGCATTCTTTACAGCACGTACATCTGACTGAAAATTCCAGTTGCTCTGTTATTATCTTCGTTGTAGAATTCTCTTATGTGACAATAGGTAAAAGTTACATATACATTTCTGAAAGGTATAAGCATACCTTTGCACCATCTGTAATAGGAAGCTGCAATGTGCTTGCCTTTAAAACTTCAATTGCTCCAGATAAGGAATTATAATGTTCCATTTCCAATGCCACCCAATGTTCAAGATATATCATCTACAATATATGGTTACAATGAAATGCATCAAATAATCTAATCATACCAATATAAGATCTCAATCTATCTTACAATCTTGCACAAAAGAAAACCCTCTAATGATTTTACTATTTCTCTCATAGAATCTTTGCAATTCTTGTAAGATCTCTCATTTGATCTCAAGATCGTCGATCTTTAGAAAACCACCTTAAGGGGGCGTTTACTACATTACCTCTCAACATTTTCTAGCAATCTACATTGCGTAATAGAAAGATTACCATTAAATTATTAGTAACGTGCATTAATTTGTTTATTATATCTAAGTAATCCAACTAACTTCATATTATCATGTTTACCTATAAAGAAATTATTAAGTAATATACACTTTTTTAACGAAAATGCCCTTTATTAATATCAACAAGTTGGAAAGTTTATATTATTAAGTTGAAATTTATAAACTCGGATCACATTTCACAAATGAACATATTAATTTATTAATTAATATCCTTTAAAATAAAATGATAATTATACAATATTTATAACACAAATGAACATATTAAGTAATTAATTAATATCCTTTAAAATAAAATGATAACTATACAATATTTATAGCTAATATTAATAATTATAATTAAGAAAAGATGTTATTTTAATTAATAATGCATGTAATTAATAATTAGTGATATATTATTATGCATAATAGGATAATAGTAATGTAATATTATATAAACATTATTTAAATAATATTTATTATTAATATTATTTTTTTATAGTTTATTATTGTTATTTGTGTTACTATTATATGGTATGTTTTATTATGTTATCTTTTATTTATGAAAGTTTTGAAAGGGCGAATACGAAAAGCAACTACAAATAAGATTACCACCTAGGTGGTAATTTGGAAAGATATCTTTCTTTCAGGTAATATGGATTGTCACTTAATAAGCAATCAAGATTGTATATTAAAACAAGTAAACATGGTAATCTAATGGGCCCAGATAATTTAAGTTCATATTACCAATAATCTGCAAAGATCATCTGTAAGGAAACACCCCTTAAGATTTTGTATAAAATTCTGATCTTCATAACCTTACTTTTATGCATGAATAATGCATTGTTGAAGGCAAGAACTTACTTCTGGAGTCCCTATAGATTAACATTAGAATAGTGAATGGACCTTAACATGTTAATTATGCCCAGAGCAGTCATATTAGCAAGAGAATTATTATATCCAGACCTCTCTACATGAACTAAAATGCAACAATGACACAGGTCAGTCAGGAACCAAGCAAACAGTTCATATTAGTTAAGTTTGATAGGTAACTGAAGATTATATAGAAAAGTGAGGATTATATAGCAATGACCTAAGTTATAGTAGGCCATACTTGCTGTTTGACAATTTTTCTGAACTTCATCTGTTTTTGAAGGTTCTGCACATTGATCCTTTTCACAACGACAGAATCACGCATTGCTGATATATTATTCCACATACTGTAAAGAACATTCTGTTTAACAGAACAAAATAAGATAACCATGTTAACAATCATTCAGAGTCCGGTAACCTAAACTGTGACCATAAAACTATTTAAAGTTTTCCAGGAACCTTAAAAAGAATAATCAGGGAGTAATAAAGAAAGTTTCAAATCAAATTTCTTTAACACCAGAACAGCATGTGTGAATATTTCCTTAAGCAGTGATCTCAAAGGATTCATGAAAGTTTGATGTATTCCAAAGATATAAATGTATCGTAAATGAATATGAGACGAATAAAATATCTTTAATGTCTTCAGAAAATGTGATATGTGAACATCAGAAACAAGCATCATAGAATCTTTATCATAACAGCATAACAGAGTCTGCAGTATTTATATGTTCTTGCAAAATATCTGGAAACTAACCAGAATTGACAATAATTCGAATTATAAAGTTATACCTCAGTCTTTATTTTCTGAATGGATGTTGTCTCACCGGCCAGGGCATTGACAAAGCCCCACTGTGAAACAGCATTATGCAACAACCTTAACTGATGAAAATCTTCTATTTGCCTTGCATTTTTCTTTCCACCTTTTACATCTTTGATATAATTAATAACAGATGATGTGACGCCTGCTCGAATATTTCTATTGCAAGAAGATGACATTGAAGTTGGTGGCCTTGTCATTATCGGACTCTGCATACCCCGAGAGGCAAGCAATGATGATGAAAACTTATTTCGCGATGAAGGGAGGTGGTTAAGTGCAGTTGATAATGACTCGGGCCATGTTGCAAATGATGCTCTCTCTGAAACTTGGGAAGAAGAATTTACACTAGATTTCCAATCACGTTCTCTTCTTTTTTTCCCATCGAAGGCTAGTCTTCTTGCCCTTTCACTTAATATTTTCTGCCTACCTTTATGTACACCACAGGAAGAAGGTACCAATGTCTTTGCACTAACCACTTTTGATGTTGCAGACAAAATAATGGATTTATTAACTTTATCAGTAAGATGTACACCTTTTGAAAACAAGGCATTTGTGGTTAGCCTACTACCTAGAATCGCCGGATATTGGTTTGCATTTGAGTTTTCGATCGGCCTAGCATTCTCTGATTGTTCAGATAGGCTTCTCCCTCTGAGAGTTTTTTTCCTCTCTGTTCCTGCATTGTCTGATGACCGTGTTTGTTCCACGGAGTTTGGGCTCACCATTTTTTTATTATTAGGAGCAAGGGATACAAATTCAGACTTGGAAGCAGATGACTGACTCCGAACTGAAGGCCACAAGCCATCAGGAGTCCTGTTGAGCAATCGTGGAGCTTGTTTCCGAGTAGCTGTATCACGTACAGGGGTTGCCCTAGATGATGGCGAAGAGGGTGTGGTGGGTCTAGAAGACAGGTGTGAAGGTGCAGGTAGTCTTGAAGAAGGGGTTGTAGGTCTTCTCTCTGCCGACTGGGATCGTTTAGTTGGTGCGGTCCCTGCCACAGGCCCTGTGCGAACAGCAGTTGGAGATGCATATCGCCTTGTAGTAACAGTGGCAGCTGCTGGTGAGGACAAGATTCCTGAGTTGCATCTAGAAAAACCCTCTGCATTCCGAGGCCTGCATGAGGTAAGACTTGCATTGTTCTTCTCAGAAGGGACCAACAGCGGCCTCAGAGAGTCTTCTTTTGGAATATTTTTTCGCAGCACAGTAGCCGCAACTGGTTGAACCTCACAAGCATCCATCATCTGCTTCCTCCAGGTCCAGCCACATTGATGAATCTCTCATCAACAGAAGGTTACCTCTGTAATGGCGGTTGCAGCAGACTACAAATCTGCTACAAACATATATACCACGAGTTTCAACAAGATTCAAGCATTAAGGTGCGTCTGCATAGGAGACGGAGAGCACAAAATAATCAGCAAGAAACATAAAGGACCTTCCTTTTCCTAGCAGGCACATGTAAGATGATGATGTCTAATTCTTCGCCAAACTCACCACAAGAAATCAATGAATAAATCCAGAGACAGATTGCTTTCAGACAAAACAGTCCAAATGTAATATCGGATTTGCAGCAAAGGACCATCGAAGCTAGGAATAGAGCTTCCGCTGGCATTGTTAATAGAGGACCTAACTGAAGCTTACTTTTGTCCGTTGCACTCCTTCCCTGTCTGTTCGTCTCACGGGAGTGCCATGTCGGGTGGGTACTTCCTTCCAAACACACCCCCTTATCCCGATTTTGTTTGACTTGCTAGGTCAAGGAAGTAGAATTAAATAAGTTTTTGGCGGGTAAATAACTGCATTAAATTTATGTAATGAGTTAATCATGTTACCTAGAATTTTAAAGCGTTAGATTTGTTACGTTTATATTCTTCTGTTGATAACTTACCTAAGAAAAGAAATATTTATTTAGTAAGAACTTCGTTGGAGTTTCAGCTCTCGATTTACTCTAAAACTATTAAATTTCATGAACTAACTTAGGAAGAAAATTATATTTATATTTATATTAAATTGAATTGGCTACTTGTAACTAGGAAATTTCTCACAATCTACCTTTTTTTCCACTTTTTCCAAACAAGAAAGTGGAAATAGTACAGTAGCAATCGCCAAAACAAACAATCGAGAAAGTGTTAAATTGGGGAAAGATCGCAACTTTTCACTAGTAAACAGCTGAAACATAACAGAAAATTTGATAAAATGATTCAATTTCTGACTTTCAACAAAATCATGTTAGATTTGCAATAATCTAGTGATATAGATTCAAGAGCGCTATTAATAATTTTAATTTAAAAATTAGATAACACGATAGAAGTTACACTCACTCATTTTTTATCTAAAAAATTTTGCAATCTTCGTGCACATGTAGATATCGAATTCTTAAGCACATCTTTTACTAAAATAAAGTCAATCGAAGTCTTTTAAACACAAATAATATTACTAATTATTGGAAATGAAAGAGGTAAGATTTCAATGGCACGGTTTGGAAATTGGAATCTATGGGATTATTTCTTCGTTTTTTTCTCTCTTTTAGTAGCTTCTGAGAGAAGTGGAACAGGAGTGGCATTCTAAATCTGTTATAATTTTGCAATGATTATATACTGATACTTGTTCATAATTATTAGTATCTAAATAACCTAATCGAGTCAATAACCCCTTTAATTGACTTGTATCTCATGGACTTGGGTCATGGCAATGAGAGTTCCGTCACCTAATAGCTATAGAAATAAAAAAAGTTAATAATCTTCAAGTTGTATTTTATATTATATATATATATATATATATATATATATATAATGCTTAATACTCCATAGTATAAAATCAAATGAACTTACATAAGTAATATGTCCGGCGATGTTTATTATCTTATTTGCTATATCAATTTTAAATAAATTAGATAGTGAATAATTTAATATATATATATGCCCACGTATGTTATAAGGAGGCAGTGAGTGTGTAGCGCATATTTAGTGTAATGCGTGTAACGCAACAGAAAGTAATGACACTATCTGTACAAAAAAATTTGATTCTGTCGTTACTTTCTGTATAGGTGCGCTACACATTTCTTTTTCTCATGTTATAATACCTTGAAATAATGAATACAAATACTAATAACTAAAAGTCAATGGGATTAACATAATTTTTTTTATAAGTTTGCATATTGAATTAATGAGTTTACTAGTCGAGTTTACCCATGAAAACTTTTGAGAGTTTGAAAGCTTGTAGTTAACATTATCATTTTTTTAAAGTGCTGCTGCATTGCTTGTGCAGCTTATATGAGAGATAGACGTATATCTTAATCATAAGATGAATGTACAAGTTGTCTGTAATAAGATTGCACATTCTCATTTTCCTATGTTTTATTTCTTTTGAAGCCTAAAATTGTTCACTTACATCTTAATTTTTTTAGAAAGATATATAACTGCTCTTTTTCCCATTTCTAATATACCTTTTATTATTATATTTTTGAACTGTGTATTTTTTATTTTTCTAATTATGCCACTAAGAAAGAATATATATATATACATATATATCCAACATTCATTATTGCACTTTTGGACTTGTTTGATAAAAAAAACTTTATGTCTAGAATAAACATAATATTTACCCAAGAGATAAGATTGGGGTTGAACATATTACTAATCGTTGTATTTTAGCTATTGGAATTGTGGTTGATTTTGTTGACGAAAGCATTCTCGACCTAAACTCTATTGTTTGACACGATCCGTACGTGAATATATTATTTGACAACTTGGCTAATTTTTTTATATTCCAGATGTTACTGTTAATATAAAATTAGCTACCTACTTGCTGCAATCTGATCGAATTGCTGCTCCAAGTAGCGTTTCCACTATTTTCTCTTATTTACATGAACTAATTAATTTCGACATGTAAGAGAGTCAAATGGATTTATTGAATTAAAAGAGAAAAAAAAAATCAAAAGTTAACTTTAGATGCGGTAATTTACCAGCAATCAAATTATGTAATCCTTTAACAGTTTCAAATGGTAAGTGAGAAACGAGGTTCATTGTGATGTATTTGCTATGCGTAAATTATTACATTTTAGTTTCTTCCTATATCTTTGGAAAAAAAATACTATACCCATTTTAATAATATTTCTTTATAATCTAAACTTGTGATATCTTCATTTTATGATGTTTGATAACTGATCTTTAGTAAGTTAAAAAGTTACTTCATATATTGTCTCAATTAATCATAGAGGGCTTACAAAACCCAACTTGGCAAATGGCAAAGGCACGGGCCACAAATCAAAACATTTACACAGCTAATGGAGGGTTTCTATTCTTGGTAGTTTGTGGCACATGTGTGGTTGTTATACAGCTACTGTTGTTGATGTAGATTGGGACATATCATGGCCAGCAATATTGCAAAGACAACAAATACATATGTAGATTAAGGAAAAAAGACATCCATGAATGTGCATTTTGAGATTTTTCATTAATTAATATCTCATGATACACTTTTGGTTATTATAAATTACCTATTAATTAATTAGCATTTTAAAGCATTCAATGTGCATAGAATGAAAACAAATACCCTTTTGGTCATTATAAATTACCAACTAATTAATTATCATTTTAAAAATTCAATGTGAAATGGAATGAAAAAAAAATTGTTAGTAAGATTTCATAGGTTGATATCTAGGACTCTAATAATTAAGTTGATAACATCTAGGCCTTGTGATCTATTCAGCATTAACTCAATTGCAAAATAACGTCCTATATAAGTCATAGCTAACTAAAGTCGTAAAATCATATTATACTGTACAGTAGTTCTAAATTAATTCTTAACCAATTAATAATGCACATAAATTAAATATTTTTTAGAGTTTATTTTTTTGGGATAAACGGTGAGCTCATTTGCCTTGAAATAAAAAGGTTAGTTCACATGTAATTGAATTTTCTTGTTGGTTATAACATTCGTTGAAATTTACCTCACATATAGCTAGTTCGATCAATATATATCATGAACTTAATGTACTAGTCAAGTCAAATACCTTATTAATTTTAAAATACAAGCAACTCAAACTAGTCAAAAAAGAACTTGGAAGAATTTACGATATGAGTCACAACTTTTGAATGCTAAATTAGATTAATTTCGATCGACTTAATTTCTTTATTTATGACATCACAACTTTTTAAAAGTGATTTATTAATACTTAATCTTTCTAAAAAATCAATCATTAAACTCGATAAAAGTTGTTTTGGTGGATTTAATCATAGAATATATTTGTGAAAATTGGGATGGTATTTTCCGAAACTTTAAAAAAACATCAAGGTTCTAATTTGTAATCATAAATTCCAGTTAGTACTTAACAACAAAAAAAATTCCCACGTCGATAGAAGGTTCATGCAAATAAATAAAAAAAAAACAAGCCATGAGTATGTAGAGACTATCCATGGGACAAAGTGGTAGAAGGAGTGGGTCAATAATGAACGAAATCCAATCATGTACGTTTGTATTCTAAATTTACATAACAATAATGAACGAATCCAATCATGGCGAGTCTTTTTTTTTCTTCATTTTAATTTGATGTGCTCACTGCTAAAAAGGGATTTGGCATGCATGCAACATGAACTGTCGTTGTCTTATGGTTTCCCCGGTGGCGTCCTTGGATTATATCTTGTCCCACGCACGCAGGAAACAAAAAAAATATTATTTGGTAGGTTACATTCTCGATGATATTATTAAAATTATTTTTCCGGTCATATTTTCAGTTAGAGAATAATATAGTAATTATTTTAAGTAAATTTTAAAAAAGACACGTAAAGTTATTAAAAAGATCATCTAATTAATTAATAAATGTAATTTATTATTATTTTCAGAATTACTTTTTCTTAGGCTTTGTTTGGCAATTAATTAATGGAGGGGTGGTGTGAGATGGTGGAGTATAGGGTGGGGTGGTGGAGTGTGGTGAAGTATGACGGATTATTATTAAACTCATGTTTGGATAAAATTTTATGGTGGTGGATGGATTAAACTAAATCATGACATGTTTGAATAATTTAAATAAAAGTCATTTATACCCTTTATTATATATTACTAATTATGACCCTTAATAAATATAACATTATTATATATTTATTTGATTTATTATAATATTTATATATTTATCATTATTTATATCTCTTATATGTTTTTTCTCTCATTTTTAGTATTATTTTTCTCTCAATGTATTTTGTTTCTTTCACAATTAACTCAAGTCAAATATTTTTCTATCATAAATCAAAATAATATAAGTAAGAATATTATTTAAAATGAACTATGATATAATTTTAGAAAGTTATTAAAGGGGTAGTTTTGTCTAAAAAGTTTCATTCCCTCTAATTCCACCAATTTGGTGGAATGAAATATTTGGTGTTTGGAGGTGTGACTCACCCCTCCAAACACCATATGGCTTTTAAAATTTTTTACCCAAACACGATTTAACTAACACCACCCACACATCTTCCACCCTATCCCCCCTAATACCTCAATCCAAACAAGACCTTAGAGGAGAAAATAGATAACAATACATAAAGATTGTTTTTGAGAGTCTTGACTTAAATAAATAAAGAAACCATAAATTTAAGATTCCTAACAATCCTAACTCAAGGAAATTAAGAAAAAAATATATTTTCATCTTTTTATTATTACTATTTTATGGAATATTTTTTTCTGAAAAAAATATTTATTTTAAAAAAGAAAACTATTTTGATATTTTTTGGGATTCAATTAGGTAGCACCACACTACTTATCTTATCAACCATAAGAGGTTAGATATACAGTAGATATAATAACTTATAACAAATTATTTAAAAAGAAAGAAGGTTATATCTATTGTAAATTTAATATCTTACATGGATAAAATAAGTAGTACGGGGCTATGTAACACATTCATTTTTTCTTTTTTTTTTAATTACCACATGCATGCTAGATATTTCTAATTATTATTTTCGGAATTATTTTTCCTTTTAAGAATATAGTTATCTAGTTTTGATTATAAAGATTGTACGTACAAAGTTTATATTGAAAAATATTGTACGTACGGGAGAAAATATAAATACTAACCTAATTTAAATTTTGATTCCTATAGTACTTTTATAATGTTAATATAATTATAAAATAATTCCTAATGGATAAAGATTAGGTATTTATTATAAATAAAGAAGTAAATCATGTCTGAAGGAGCATTTGTTTGATTAAATGCACTTATATGAGAAGAAATAAACACAAAACTATTAAAACTTCAAGTTAAAAAAAACTTTTATTATTCTTTTTCTGTATTTTTTCAAGATAATAAAAACATTATAAACAATATCTGATAATTATCATTTTTATGATAATAACATATATGATTTATATAAATTATAATTAAGTGCAAATTTATTTGAACCCAAATTCATAAATTGCTCTTTAGATAAAAACTATTATTGTTACTAGTAAACTTGATATTTGAAATTCAAGTAAAACAAAGAAAAAATAATATATAACACGGTAATCTCTACTTTTCAAGAAACAATTTATTATTAATAATACTTTTAGTTACAAAAACTTAAAACAAATATAGATAATAGTATCTTATATGTAAGCAAAGAAGTCCCTTGCCACATGTCAAATGGCAACCTTTTTTAAAAAAGTTATCTTTTAAAAAATCTAAATAAAAGTAATTTTATAAGAAAATAAATTTTATATAAAATATCTCATAATAAAATGTTTGTATTCACAAATAGTCCTAACTTGAATCAAAGTTTTAACACACACATATCTATAAAAGGTTGAAGTCACGAGAAGATGCCAAGTGGCACATTAATATGTGTCTAATATTTAAATAAAAATTATCTTAAAAAATATTTATAATATTAATAATTTTATCTATTATGTCAATAATATATATATATATATATATAATTAAAAAGATACATTATTAAAAAAAGTTTGTTATATAAGAAAATAATATTTTTATAAACAAATATCTAATAACAAAAAAATTGGTATATAAGATAGTAAATAAAAAAACAAATTATTGTTTAAATAATCCTAACTCAAACAAAATTGTTTTGAATAAAATGGAAGAGAAATTTGAAAAGATAAAAATATAACACATTATTATCTTCTCTGTAATAATATAAAATTGTTTGATAATAAAATTTTGATGTCTAAGAGATTTTAAACAAGTAAATTATGAAAATATAAATTTATAATTTACTTTTTGGAGTTTATTTTTTCATGAAAAGGTGTAAGAAATAATAATAATTTTAAAGAAAGTGATAACGAAGGAAATTAAAATTTTTAAAAATATATTTTTGAATTATTTTTCTCTAAAAATGTTGAGAAGAAAATAAATAAATTGTAGTAGGTAAACTTAAAAAAGTCTTTGAGTAAATTAAAATAAATTGACACATAAATTTTAATAACAATATTTATCAAAATAGTTATTATTTTAATTATAAATTAGATAAAAAATTAAATTTATTATTATTTTCTTAATTACCTCTTGAATAATTATATTAATAAGTAAATGATGATTATTTTAAAAGAGTTCAAATTCGAGTAAATTAAGAAAATTAAAAATATTTTTTTGAAAACTTTTCAGAAAAAATAAAATACAACTTTCATAAAAAGTATAACTAAATAATAAATATTTTAATGAGCATATATATAAGTAAAATTAAAAAGAAAAACTTAATATTATCGTTTCCTTGGAAATGTAAAAAAGTAAAAAAAATAATTATTTTAACAGATTTCTCAGTCAACTATTATTAAATAATCAATTAGATATTTCTTAAATAATTATTTGAGTGTTAGATATTTTCTGAAAATGTCTAACATACTATTATTTGCATAGTTATTATTTTCGTTCAAGATCCTGCAAATATATATATTGATTATTTTAAAGGAGTTCTAACTCAAGCAAATTAATTTAAATTGATTAGAATTGAAAAAATTAGTTTGAATAAATATGTTTATATAGGAAGACATAAATATGATTCTGAAATTCAAATAAACAAAATATAAATATATATAGTGATATTCTCAACCTCTTTATAAAAATAGTTTAATATTAATAGTATTTTTAGTTCACAAAAATTAAAAAATATTATAGATAATATTTTATCTATTCTCTATATAGAATGGATAGGTTAGTACATGGTTGACAAAAGTATTAAGTACCGAATAATAATTGATTAATAAAATTAATTATTAGTGATAAGTGTTTAGAAGTTCAATTATATGTTTAATGAGTTAATATAACAAATTATAAAAAAATATAATTTATACACATTCAAAACTTTCATTTTAATTAATTTATTTATATTGTGACCATAAAATGAACAAATAAATTTTTATTATATTATAGGTCGAAACCACGAGAAGAATAAAATTTTATCTTATAAAATATTTATAATCTTAGTAATTTTACAATAATCTAACAATATCTAATATGTCAATAATAATAATAATAATAATAATAATAATAATAATAATAATAATAATAATAATAATAATAATAATAATAATAATAATAATAATAATAATAATAATAATAATAATAATAATAATAATAATAATAATAATAATAATAATAATAAAAGATACATTATAATAGAAGTTTATTATATAAGGAAATAATATTTGTATACTAAAAATAAAAGTTTGTTATACAAAATAATAAATAATAATTAATTGATTTTTAAATAATTCTAAGGCAAATAAAATTGTTTTGAATAAAATGGAAGAGAACTTTGAAAAGATAAAAGTATAATACATTATTATCTTCTCCGTAATAAAAGTATTTTATAATAAAATTTTGATGTATAAGAGATTTTAATCAAGTAAATTATGAATATATAAATTTATAACTTAATTTTTGGAGTTTATTTTTACATTAAAAATGTGTAAGAAACAATAATAATTTAAAAAAAAGCAATAACGAAGCAAATTAAAATTTTAAAAAATTTTCTAACATTTATTTTCCTCTAAAAAAATTGAGATGTAGTAGATAAATTAAAAAAAGTCCTTGAATAAGTTAAATAAATCGACACATAAATTTTAATGACAAGTTTTATCTAAATAAGTATTATTTAATTATAAATTAGATAAAAAAATCAATTTATTATTATTTTCGTAACTACCCCTTGAATAATTATATTAATAAGTGAATGTTGATTATTTTAAAATAGTTCAAATTTGAGTAAATTAAGAAAATTAAAAATATTTGTTTGAATTTTTTCTTAAGAAAATAAAATACAACTTTCATAAAATAACTCATTAAATAATAAATATTTTAATAATAATATATATAAGTAAATTTAAAAAGTAATTCCATATTTCTTACTTTATTATTGTTTCCTTGGAAACATAAAATTGTAAAAAAATTAATTATTTTAAAAGAGTTCGCAGTCAACTATTGTTTAATTATCAATTAGATATTTCTTGAATAATTATTTGAATTATATATTTTGTTAAAACATCTAACATATTATTATTTGCATAATTATTATTTTCTTTTAAGAGAATATTCAACAAATGTATATTGATTATTCTAAAAATAGTCCTAACTCAACCAAGTGAATTTAATTTGATTAGAATTGAAAATATTAGTTCGAACAAATATGTTTATATAGCAAGAGAAAAATATGATTATGAAATGCAAATAAACGAAAGATAAATATATATAGTGATATTCCCAACTTCTTTATAAAAAAAATAGTTTAATATAATAGTATTTTCAGTTCATAAAAAATGAAAAAATATTATATATAATATTTTATCTAATCTCTATATTGAGTGGATAGATTAGTCTATAGTTGACAAAAATATTAAGTATCGAATAATAATTGATTAATAAATCATAATTAATTATTAATGATGAGTGTTTAAGAGTTCAATGATAGGACACAATAGTTGTAAATATAACGGTTGAAATAGTTCAGAAGTACAAAATGATGTAAATAAATTTAATGAGTTAATATAATAAATTATAAAAAAATATATAATTTATACACATTCAAAATTTTCTTTTTTTTTAAAAAAATTATTTATTTATATTGTGACCTTAAAAATTTTGAACAAATATTTTTTTATTATATCATATTTACATGCATACTATTGACATAGGAAAATATATTATTTTTATATGAAATCATTTTTCATGTACAATATAACATAATTATTTTAATTTAAGTTATCATTAATTGAGTAAATGATTTTATAAATTTTTGCAATCCATCTTCCACACATGTGCATGCATATTTACTTACGTGGGCCTATGAACACACCACATAATATATAGGAGAGGTTGAATCCATGAGAGAGGTTGAAGTCATGAGAAGATGTCAAGTGACGCATTAATAATAAGATATATGCGTAATATTAAGAAAATTTTATCTTACAAAATATTTATAATTTTAGTTATTTTAAATAATCTAACAATATCTATTATGTCAATAATATATACAATTAAAAAGATATTTTATAATAAAAAGTTTATTATATAAGAAAATAATATTTTTATAAATAAATATCTAATAATAAAAAGTTTGTCATATAAATAATAAATAAACAACATTATAATTTAAATAATCCTAACCCAAACAAAACTGTTTTGAATAAAATGGAAGAAAAAATTGAAAAGATAAAGTATAATACATTATTATCTTCTTTTTAACAATATAAAATTATTTCATAATAAAATTTTGAGGTATAAAAGATTTTAAACAAGTAAATTATGAAATATAAATCTATAATTTACTTTTTTGGAGTTTATTTTGCATTGAAAATGATGTAGAAACAATAGTATAAAAAAGATAAAAGTATAATACGCTATTATCTTCTCTGTTATAATATAAAATTATTTCATAATAAAACTTAGATGTATAAAGGATTCTAAACAAGTAAATTATGAAAATATAAATTTATAATTTACTTTTTTGAAGTTTATTTTATCATGAAAAAGATGTAAGAAATAATAATAATTTAAAAAAGAGCGATAACGAAGTAAATTAATTCTTTTGAAAATTATTCTTTAAATTTATTTTCCTCTAAAAATGGAGAAAAAATAGTAGTAAATAAATTGAACAAAGTCCTTGAGTAAATTAAATTAAATTGATGCATAAATTTTAGGATTTTTATCTAAATAATTATTATTTTTATTATCAATTAGATAGAAAAAAATCAATTTATTTTATTTTCGTATTTACACATTGAATAATTACATTAACAAGTAAATGATGATTATTCTAAAAGAGTTCAAATTCGAGTAAATTAAAAAAGACTATTTTTTTTGAAAAAAATATAACTTTCATTAAAAACCTAATTAAATAATAAATATTTTAATGAACATATATATAAGTAAATTTGAAATAAAATTTATATTGCTTACTTAATTTTTAATATTGTTTCCCTTGAAACATAAATAAAAATAAAAATGATAATTAATTTAAAAGAGTTCTCAATCAATATTATTTTGCTTATCAATGAGATATTTCTTGAATAATTACTTGCATGTTTGATATTTTCTTAAAATGTCAAACATATTATTATTTGTATAATTATTCTTTTCTTTCAAGAGAGGATCTAGCAAATATATATATTGACCATTTTAAAAGAGCTCAAGCAAATGAATTTAATTTGATTAGAATCAAGAATCTTAGTTTGATTAAATATGTTTATATAGGAAGAGATAAATATGATTCGAAAATTCAAATAAATGAAATATAAATATATATAGTGATATTATCAACTTCTTATAAAAAATATCCTAATATTAATAGTATTTTCAGTTTGTAAAAATAAAAAATACTAAAGATAATATTTTATCTAATCTCTATATAGAATGGATAGATTAGTCCATGGTTGACAAAAATATTAAGCACCAGATAATGATTGATTAATAAATAATGATTAATTATCAGTGATGAATGTTTAGAAGTTCAATTATAGGATGAAAGTAGTGATAAATATAACAGTTGTAATAGTTGAGAAGTACGAATGAAGTAAATAAATGAGTTAATATAATAAATTATAAATATATATATATATATAAATGACACATTCAAAACTTTCATTTTAAAAAATTAATTAATTTATATTGTGACCTTAAAGATTATGAACAAATAAATTTTTATTATATTATATTTACACGCATACGGTAGAAATAGAAAAAAATATACTATTTTCGATGAAATTAATTTCACGTACAATGTAACATAATTATTTTAATTTGAGTTATCATTAATTGAGGAAATAATTTTAATGTTGGATATATCTTTTTCACTTTACTAAGTGAAAAAAATATCTAATGAAAAAGACAAATTAGAAATAAAAAATATATCTTTATTTTTCAACTTCTAAATTCTAATGAAATTATGCTACTAAAATGATTATTAATTTTTTTACATTGGCGCTCAATTAGTTTATCAAACACATCAACTTAACAAATTAATATGTTTTGACATTAGTCAAATCTCTAAACTCTATATCAACCTAATATCAAATAAAACCAATAATATAATGTGAGACTCAATTATTTAATTATATAAATATAATAAATATGTTTATATATATATATATTACATATTATTATATTTCTGTAATATGCGTAATACAATGCGTGTGTTTGATGATAAATTGAAATACACAAAAATTAAGAACTTTATATTAATATTAGTTAATTTAATAATTTTTTGTATAATTTATGATTTAATATTATCAATTTTATTTCTTGACTAAGAGTGTTTAGCGGGTCGAATCGACTTGGTGAACCTGATCATCCGAATCAATCTAATATCAATTGAGTTGATTTAGATTATTAGTCCGGTTGAACATGAACTAATTTGATGACTAATGAATCGAGTACATATTTTGATATATTATGTTCAATATATTTTAAATTTTTATGTAAATAAAAATAATATACAAAAGCTTATCATTTTATGCTAAAAATATAATTTGATATCTCTAAAAATTTGTTATTGAATATTATTTAATTTAATTTATTATTTTAACTATTTTATATCTATACCTATAAATATGGAGTCTTGGCATGTGCAATTTGTATTGACACTTTACTCCCCTTTCAAGAATGGCGAGAATGGGAGTGAGTGTTGTTATATATAATAAATGTTTAAATTTATCTTTAATAAAAATGTGAGTTTTATAATGAGAGAAATTAAAGATAAATCAGAAAAAACAAATACTTAAATATTTTAATTTAAATAAATTAATATTTGACTAATAAAATTGATAGATAACGTCCTATATAAGTCATAACTAACAAATACTTATTGTTTGTAAAATTATCAAATAGATATTCTAAAAATGCTAGTTTATTAATATTTTTAGGATTGATTTTTTTCCTATAAAAGAAAACAAATAAAGTGTATAACAATCATTTAAAAAAAAGTCCTAGCTTCAATGAAATAAGTAAAATTAAAGTTAAAGCTAAGAAGAGAAAAACTATTATTTTATTTTTTAATTTTTTTATGTTGTAGATGTATATGGATTCTATTGATAATATAACAATAAGATATATATGGATATTTTTACTTATTTTAGTCCCATATATATTTTTACTCGTTTAGTCCCACATTTCAAATTCATGATATAAAGAAGAGAAGAATACTTATAAAAAAATTCAATTGATTCAATTTTTAAAACAAAGCTCATTGTCAAATGACATGCTCAATATATTTTAACTTTCATTTATTTTAAATATTTAATATTTTATATAATTAAAAATCTAATGACAAAATAGGTATCAATTTACACTAAATATATAATCCGAGATCTCTCAAAATTAGTTAGTAAATATTATTTAAATTATTTTATTATTTTGAATATTTTAGTGAATATAATTTAGTACTTATAAATATGAAATTTTTGAATGTGCATTTTTATCATCACACGTATAAATAATATATTTGAAATTTATTTTTTAGTAAAATGTTGTGAAGTTTATAAGGAGACAAATTAGGAAAACAAAAACTTACTAAATATTTTAAGAGAGTCTTAATTTAGATAAAAATTGCCAAATAAAATTGATGGAAAAACTAAAATAAATAAGTATTTTTCTATAAAATTATGTGATAGATAGTTAAAAATTTTAGTTCATTAAAATTTTTTGAATTGATATTTTCCTAAAAGAGAAAATAAATAAAATATATAACAAACATTCCAAAAAGGTTCTATCTCAAGTGCTTTGAAAAAAAAATTTCAAGAGAGAAGATCTTATATCCATCACACATCTAAACATATTATAATTGACAAGATATGTAATATGGTGTTATCCTACTTAAGTAGTAGCACCTCCATTATTTTCATATATATAGAAAAAAAGATATAATAGTTATTTTAAAAGAATCATATCTCAAGTAAATTAAGAAGAATTGGCAATAAAATTAATAAAAAAATTATATAATTAATATTTTATTATCAGTTAGATACTTTTAAAAGTTCTAATATGCTATTATTGATATTAAGATCTAAAGATTTTGTGTATTATAAAAATAAATAAGATTAACTAAAAAATAATTTAATTAGATTTAGAAATTTTGGTTCGATTAAACAAATTTTGATAGAAGTAAATTCAGCATTTTCAAGTCTTCTTTGACCCATTTAATTTTGTTTAAACATCGGTTTATATGATTTATATATTCAAATAGCTTAAAATATCAATAATAAATCGAAAATAGTCAAAATGTTATGGATGTGGGTATAGGTGGTGTCGTTCAAATGAAAAGAGTTTAATGGTAATAATATTTTTCAGATAATAAAAATATTTAGATAAAAGAAGATGCCATTATGTATGAATAGAATTTAATGTTATAGCTTTAACAAAATTAGGGATCAAGTTATATAGGCGAAGTATTTCAAATGAATAGATTTTAATAATTAGATTATTATGCTAAAAAAAATAAAGATTTAGATAATGCATGATTGTTGTAATATTACTTTATTACAAATTTAAATTTCAAAGTTCATTCTAACCTATATGTAATACATTTAAATAAGGTGAACTAAGATAAAAAAAGTACACAAATTAGATACAAAACTATTACTTTCTATTTTTTATATTTTATCTCGAATATAAGAAGAGTGAAATTTATAAGAAGATTTAAGTTAAAGACAAGTAAAAGAAACTACATATACAAATATTTAAGCATAAACTTCTAAGAATATAATAATAAATATCAAATTTTAATATAATGTCTAAGTGTTCAAAATAAAAATTAAACTAAAAAATCTAACTACATTTTTTACCTTTACACAGTGGCAGAGCCCGAACTTTTATGCAGAAGGTGCACAATTACTCATATAATTATTTATATAATTAAATAATTATTTTACACATTAATTTATATTTATAATTATAATTTTTAATATTCTGTTTGCACGGATTAATGCAATTCAATTATTTACGTAAATTTTACTTTTTATTTTAAGCACTAAAAAGATAGAAAGAAAAAAGTGAGAACATTTAAAATATGAAAATGATATTATAACACTAATATATAATTGAATATTGAAATAACAAAATTTGACAATATTCTCTTATGCATGTGATAAAATAATATGATGATTTATATAATATAGTCATAGACTAATAAGTAAAAATTTATAATTTATTATACTTTTAGTGAATAAATAAATGTTATTTTATTAAATAGTATAAGCTAATATTTGAGTAAAGGTAAAAGATAAATAATAAGAAAATAAAAGTACATATGTAATAGAATAAATAAGTAGATTATTATGATACAATTATAGACTAATAAAATTTAATATATATATATATATAATATTGTTAATGAATGAATAAATATTAATATAATATAAGTAAATTTTATTTTATGGAAGAGTATATTAGATAATATTTGGGTAAAAGTAAAGAATAAATAATAAGAAAGTAAAAATGGAAATGCAAATTAAGTATAGGAAAAAAATGAAAAGCTGAGGAATTGAATAAATAAATAGATTATTATGATACAATTATAGATTAATAAAGAGAAATATATATATATATATATATATATAATATTGTCAATGAATGAATAATGATTAATATAATATAAGTAAATTTTATTTTATCGAAGAGTATACCAAATAATATTTAGATAAGAGTAAAGAATAAATAATAAGAAAGTAAAAATGGGAAATGTAAACTGTATAGAAAAAAAATGGGGAAAAAAGATGATTAGCTAAGGAATCGAACTCATGATCTTTTCTTATATACACTTCAAGATGTCTAACTATCCATCTGTACAAACAACCATACTTGTAAAATCACTACTAAGAAAATATTTAACCGAGTCCAGGGGGTGCCAGTGCACCCCCTTCGCTCCGCCTTTACCTTTACATTAATATTTTATAATTTCTTTTGCAATCTTCAAGTATTTTATAATTTAATATCTTCAAATTTATTTTTATTGACTTTTCAAAGATATATACTTAATTATATAAATAATATTATTTAATTATTTTAGTAATGGTCCTGCATTAACCCGTGCGATGCAAGAATATTACAAAAATTAATAACAAACTTTATCTAAATAATTATTAATTTACTTATCAACTAATCTATTAATCTGTGTGATGCACAAATATTACAATATACATACATACATACATATATATATATATATATATATATGATCATGCGTAGGGACAATTACGTAATTAGATTAGATAGCTCCTCCCCTTTTTCATTCTCATTTATCATTTTTCTCTTTTTCTTGAAATTTATAAATCTTTCACTCTTTCATCCTTTATATTTATTTCATCCATTATTCCACACCATAAATAATTATTACTAATTTATAACTCACTATCCCATCCATCCTCTCCACAAATAACCCATCATCTAATCCACTATCTCCTTCATCCTCTTCATAAATATATATATATATATATATATATATATATATATATATATTGCATTTGCCATTTAAAAATAGTTCTCCCCTTTCAAATTTCTCATTCATCTTTTTTGCGTTTTTTTGAAGTTTTAATATTTTCTCTCATCTCCTCCTCTTTTTTTATGAGTTATTTAACTATGATTGTTCAATGTCTCATAATTGCTATCAAATATATGTTAACGTAAACACTATATTTATTCATTTACATTAATTTATATTTTTTATAAACTATTTAGACTTTTCAAATTCTATAACTTTTATTGAATATAGACAATATATCAATAATATATATAATCTCATAATTAATGAAATTCTTATAATTAGGAATATTGTACTAATTTTTTACTTTCTCTCCATATTTTTTCCTTTTCTTGATTTTTCCATAAATATTTTAAAAAAATATATTTATATTTTTCATGCTTTAGAATCATTTTAATCTTCTTTAGCCATTTAAAATTAAGTCTAATAGATGCATTTCATATTCCATCTAACTTCTTTAAATGTATCTATATCTTAAAAAAATATGCAAAAGAAAATCAATTATACAAAGTTGCCATAATGATAGATATAATTCTAAGCTCTTCATCCTTATGTATCTTATTTTTATTTTCTCAAAAAATCATAAAAAATAATTAATTTTAATTAAACATTCATTGTCAAAATTGCATTTATGATTGCTTATTCAATTCTCCTCTCATTTCTTCACATTCTATTTCTAACTTATATCTATAGTCGATTTACAATGTCAAAATTGAGTAATTCCTCACAATAATTGAATTATGTTATTGCAGAATATATATATATATAT
>LTAE01001378.1:12642-56653 GCA_001647135.1 Pontederia paniculata | reverse complement strand
CCTAGAGCTTCTCCTTCTTCCCCAAATCCACCTTGAGCTGCAACAATGGTGAAGAGCCCCCTTAAACCCTAGCTTTTGAGGTGTGATGGAGAGAAGAGAGGAAGAGAGAGAGAGTGTGGAGGGAAGAAATGAGGAAAAAGGGGATGAGTTACCCCTTTTATACTTAGGGTTCCACCTATTTTAGGTGGGTTCTTAGGCTAATTCTGGATTAATGGGCTTTTAAGTGTACATGGCCCTTTTGGATTAATTGGGTATTTTCTATAAACTTTTTGGGGTTTTACAGTTTACTTCCCACCAAGCCCTCGGTGGCCACAGAGCCAGCCACAAGAAGGTGAAAGGCTGCTTCGCCGTCAAGCTCGTTGAGTCCGACAAGCTCCCACCGAACGACAACGTAGCCGCCGGGAGCAAAGCAACACCAGCACCAGCTCCGAGACGACGACATCTATGGTAGCCATGTCGATGGCCATCGTGCCATTCGACAATCCGGCGCCGGACTAGAAGAACTCCAGGGCGCACGAGTGCTCGATATGCCACCGGGCGTTCTCGTCGGGGCAGGCGCTGGGCGGCCACAAGCGGTGTCACTGGATCACCTCGAATTTGCTCGACCCGACCTTCAAGCTCCTCCCCGACCCCGCCAACGTACTGCAGCACCAGCTCACGGTTGCGCCGGCGTTCGACAGCCTCGAACTCAGCCTTCCGGCGGCCGCGGCCCCCTATGAAGCAGTGGTGCAGCAGGGCGTCGGGAGTCCCCTGCGGCTCGACGTGCCGACGGTCATCCTTTTGCAGCATTTGGTGGAACAAAGCAACAAAGACAAGGGTAAATGCATGGCTACTGGATGTAACAACAATAACAACGATGTTATATAAGTGGCAAGGATGAGAACACTAATGAAGGATCCAATGTGAATAATAGCAATAAAAATGATGAGAACAATAATACCAATAACCATATGGATGATGAAGTCGACAACAAAGTTAAGCAAAGCTCAGTGATCTAAATGACATTAACATGGGATGGGAAGTTCTCATTGGTTGCAGGTTGGCATTGGTCCTCCTGCAAATGAGAAACATTCATACTGATCCATGATCAGGGGATACATTTTAATTTTATTTGTTCTTATTAGGGAGAAAAAAAACTTTACATGTGTGTAAAATTCTTTCTTTGGCACTTGGTTTTGTTTGTTCCTCGGAAAGAGAGAATAATTGACCAATGAGCTTTCTCTCTTTTTTTAAAGAGATCTAACTACAAATTAAGTGATGATAATTAAGTTGATTGACGCATATAATTAGCGGATGTATATTTCATGAATGACGGAAGTTCGCAGCTTCTAAAATTGTTAATTTGATTAGAATTTATCTTCATCGCATCCATCAAAAAATCAAATTAGCGAGTGCTAGTAGTCTTGAATCTTGAGATAGAAAACTTTTTTCTATTATAAAGGTGTATTAGAACTTTTAGTTCATAAGTTAAAAGAGTGATATAGATGTAAGTAGGGCTGGCAATAAGTCAGGTCGTTCGTGAGCGGTTCATGACGACTTATTTTGAGTCTTGCTCGGCTCGCCTTTCTAAATAAATAAGTCAGACACGAAATTAAAATTTGATCTTTTTATTTAAACAGACTTAGTTCTTCTATATTAGACATAACTTGTTAACTTATAAAGCCAACTTATATAATTAATATATATTATAAAGATTAAAAATATTTAGAGCCAAAATTATTAATAATTTTGATTCAAAAAAATCAAATGTAAGTCACTTTTATTCGAAATATTATTAATTTTAGTGTGTTAGATATGTACAATGCTAAAAGGCACAATTTTTTTAATATTATAAATATAATTAATATATTTTTTTATTAATTAATAAATGAAAAAATAGAGGTGCTCCCTACTTAAGTAGGGAGCACCATACTACCTACATCTTCAACCGTAGGATGTTAAATCTGTGGTGAATATTAGATTTTTTTTCTCTTTCTTAAATTTATCTACCATACATTATGCATCCTACGGTTGTTGATGTAGATAATATGGTGCTTTATACTTAATTAGAAAGTACTTACATTGAACCCTTAATAAATATGGCTTAACTATTAAGTTAGATCAGGTTTTTTTAAATTTAATAAATAAGTCAGGTCAAACTTAATTTATAAGTTTATTATAGGTCTTTGGCCTAGTTCGTTTATTAAACTTTTTAAATAGATTTGATCTATTTAAATATTGACCTAACTCGGTTCCATTTGTGTCCACCCTTAGATGTAGGCTCTGTTTGGCATGCATTTAAATTAGCGTCTATAGTAGCGTATAGTGTGCTGACCAAGTCAATACGCTAGTTAAGATATTTGGTAAGCACAATTAATAATAGCGACAAGCGATTGGAACTCAATGTTTTGAGACGCTTGATAGACCAACATCTAGGGTAGCGACAAGCTTATAAAAATTTATTTTCAGATATACCCTCAAAATATTTTAATATTAGTTAATATTTGTATGAGACACTTATTATTTTATATTACATGATCACTTTATTATTTATTATTATTTTATTAACTTATAAATTATTTGGTCAGCTATTTATTTTATTATTTATTAGTATTAAAATATTTAAAATAAAAATGTGTTATTCAACTTATGGCACATATATTAATGCAATTTATTAAATAATTGTATGTACTTTTTTTAGTCATTTTACATTTATTGATTTGTTCAAATGATGTATTTGTCAAACACTTTTATTAAATTTAATAATTCACTCGCTACCGCTAATCGCTAATCTCTAGTCGTTAATCATTATTCGCTATTAACTGCTAGTACATGCCAAACAGAGCCGTAAGCTTATAGGACTATTTGCTTCCTGCACACTTCTTATATATTTGTTGTGCCGATGGGGAGATCTTGTTGGATCGTGCGCAAGAAAGAAAGACCAATGCTTCGAATCTTTACATGCTTCTTATATTTGTATCGAAATCCTAATATTCAAATTTTATAATCTACATCAATTAATCAAGTATCATTATGTTTGATTTAATTCGTTTGTGTATATATTGAAATCCTAGTATTCAAATATGCTTCTTATAGCTAGTAAAGACCATCTTTACATGCTTCTTATAGCGAGTTAAGACACAAATCTTCCTGTAAGTAAATAAGTGAGCGTTACCATTATTTAATGTCGACAACTTTTCGTTTCTATATATGGCCATACAAATATTTGTTTTTTTTCACAATATTAACTCTAATATTAAAAAATAAACTTATAATTTATGCTCCTTAAAATGTGAAAAAAACAATATTAACTCTAATATGCTCCTTAAAATGAGATACACTCGGAGAAATGATGACACACTCAAATTATGTTCATACATATATTTATTTTCAATGCCAACTCTAATAGTAAAAAAAATACTAAACGAATTCAGATCTTGATTCAAATATGCCTTTTATAGCGAGATACAAAGTAATATACACTCTCATCTAGATGACTTCTTATTTCTATCTAGGATCGTACAATTCTTTTTCAATGTTAATTCTAATATTAGAAAAAAAACTTATTATTTTGGTTTGGATCAATGCTCCAAATCTTAATTCAAATATATTTGTTTATAATGAGATACATTATTTAATTTCGGAGCAATATGAATATTCATCTCAAAGTAAGTGAATGTTATATTCATATTTTTTTTATTAATATTAAAATCACTAATCTAGTTGAAGATGAATGCTCCACATCTTGATTCAAGTATGCTTTTTATAGCATTATACAGTATATACACAAATTAATTTCGGAGCAATAAAGATGCACTCATCATGTCCGTGGATTCTCGCTTTCTATTTATGATCATGCAAAATATTTGCAACAATATTACCCTCTAATTTGAAAAAAAAGATAATATTAAACTCATTAATCTGATTTGAGAATAACTATGGATTTTTATTCTGATGCTGGTTGAATAAATGCATGCAACCTACTCAATTCTCTCTCCTCAATTGTTTTTCTCTCTTCATATTACTATTTTTTATTTTATTTTATTTATTTATTTATTTATTTTTGTTCTCTCATTGAACGATGAAAAAAATGGGCAAAGAGAAACTTTTTTTCGGTCTAGATCTTTTGATGTCCAAGATTACTAGCATTCGACTAATTTGATGTTCGAACGAGAGTGATCTAATCAAATTAATGATTATGAGATTAGAATTCGAGACTATATCTATCAACTCGGACACTTATCCGCTAATCAAACAACTTTGTTGCCTAAGAGAAGAGAAGCTTTAACACTTACCAACAGACCTGTCCCGACCTCATCGATCCTTTTATAATACAACTTTTTGGCCCCTTTGCTTTGCTTCTTGGTCTTCTCACATGGAGAAGCACACTTGCAAGCTCTGCTCTCGCCGCTTCTCCTGTGGCCGCGCCCTCGGCGGCCACATGCGCTCTCACGCCCCTTTCTCCCCCGCCACGCAGCCTGCAGCGAGCAAGCAGCGAGTCGTCGTCCTCCTCTCCGGCGATCACTCCGCTTTCTCTGCCTCCTCCTCGGCGGAAACTCCCACTGTGATGGCGGAGCCGTCGGTAGTAGCAGCTGTCGCGGCAGAAGAAGTTGGACAGGCGCAGGTGGACGTGAAGGGGACGTCCGGAGCCTCCTACAGGCTCCGGGAGAATCCCAGGAAGAGCTCACGGTTGGTGGATCCGGAGTTCTCCTTCCTCGCCGCCGGCGATGGCGAGCCTGAGAAGTCTGTCGTCCAGGACAGTGAGAGCGAGACGGAGTCCCCCGGAGCTTTCGGTCATCGCCGCCGATCGAAGCGTCCCCGCCGGACGACCTTCCTGCGGCCTCCGTCTCCTCCGGAGTCGACTGAACCGGCAAGCTCAGCGTCGTGCACTACCACCGATGAGGACTTGGCCATCTGTCTTATGATGCTGTCCCGGGACACCTGGACGACAAAGTCCGAGCCGACCGAGGTCGGCGATGAGGAGGACGGTGCCGACGACGGAGCCTCCGGCGGCGAATCGAGGCCGGAGACGAGGCGGAGTAGGCACCAGTGTGGGACATGCAAGAAGACGTTCAGGTCGTACCAGGCGCTCGGCGGCCACAGGGCGGCGAGCCACAAGATTGGAGGCCACGAAGACGACGCCATGGACGACGACGAGACCAAGGTCCACAGGTGTCCCTTCTGTTTCAGAGCGTTCCGCTCCGGCCAGGCGCTCGGCGGCCATAAGAGGTCCCACCTGATGTCATCCACCGGCGGCACCATTGCCGCCAACTCTCAGGTCTCGGTGGCTGCACAGCCATGCTCGCCGGCGAGCGCGTCCCCTGCCACTTCCTCCGCCGCGAAGTGCGACAAAAGCGTCGGCTTGATCGATCTCAACCTTCCGGCGCCGGTCGACGACGACATGGAGTTCTCAGCTGTCTTCGATCCGGTGCCCTGATGCATTCCAGTTTGACAACTTCAAGTAGTCTAAGCTTCGGAGCAAGCGACGAAGCAAACAGCGAAGTAGAAGTATAAATTCCGAGTTCAAAGGTATGAATTGACACCAATCAAACATGCACCAAAATTTTTGAAGCAAAGCAAGAAGCTTCAATTCTTCCAAATCTTTTTTCCCTGTTCAACTATGTATTTACTTGTTCTGACATTTCTGTTCTTCCTCTGGAACTGCTCTTGGTTGGTTTAGTTCCACTTTGGTTACTGTAACAGTTGATGAGCAGCACTGGATTAAGAAAATTTATTCCCGAACCACAATTAGATATTACAGTTAGATTTTTTTATTCCTGTCATGTTCTGTACACCTGCTGTTGCTGTTTCCAGCTGTTCATAGCTTAACTGCTTTCTCCATCGCCATGCCTCATTGAAACTATTAACTGCACTCAATGTTAAATAATTAGGCAAAGTTGCATTCCTTCATTAATCCCACAGAACGAGAAAAAGGAAGAAAAAAAAAGAGAATGATGCCAGGTTTGACACATATCACATCACTTGAACAGTTGGGTGGAGAAAGAAGTGAACAGGAGCAGAGCAGAGCAGAGTGAGAGAGGTGGCCCTGCTCTGCTGCAGCTCATACTCCTGCAGCTGCAAGTAGCAGCAGTCATGTTGCTTCTCTGCTACTCCCCACCTGCAAAGGCCTCATACGACCAATAGTACATGTTCTTTCCTTCACCTCTCTCTCTCTCTCTCTCTCTCTCTTCTTTCTCTCTCTCTCTCTGTTGTGGACCCTGCTGAGTAGCGAGTACTTTCCACAGCGACGCCTGGCTGTTGCTAACGCCGGTGCGCCACTGTTTTATTGTGGTACAGTAATGTGGCTCGCTCGTTAACATTAAGTGACACCCAAATGAAAGCAGCACATTTATGCGTGCCTTGGTCGGCACCCTTCTCGGCACGTCCAACTTCTTCACCCACCTGTTCCTTGCTTGCTTTGGAATCATCAATTACATTCTTGTCTCGCGTCATTTATGTTTTTTTTTCGTTCCAAAGTTCCATTTTACGAAATTTCTATCCAAATTTCGGTCCAATAATTAATTTATATGTTTGGTTGGCACAGATGCTTAGCGGGTTTGTGCCCCGGGTTGAGGGACAGGGAGCTAGTAGCCCCGAGTTCGAGCCACGGAGTCACCAATTTGGCTAGGATTTACTGTGCCGCTCCCGTCCGAACACCGGATTAGTCGGGTGCTAATAGCCCTGGACACCGGTGGGGTTTACCCAAAAAAAAATAATTATTTTGAAATATAATTTTTTGAATGTCAAATTCATCGATGTCTAAAATTATTAATATTTGACTAATCTCATATTCAGATGAGAGTGAAAAAATAAATTCTAAAAATAATCTCGATCAAATATGATGACTTCAAGAATTAAATTTGGGACTATTAATTCTCATCAATCTTAGAGATATAATTATGACTGAGCATATCTCGAATCAACTCGGTTATTTTGATTCGCTTTGATCCGAAACATACCCGGGTCGGAATTAAAAGTTTAAGAAATCTAAATTTATTTTCGACCTGATTCTTTTATATTATAATATATAAATACATTTATGAAATATATATGTATGTAATATTTATATATTATATTATAATTTTTGTTAAATACTTAACATATAAATTAATTTTATTACTATTGCTAATAAAAAAGAGTTTATATTTAATAATAATTAATATTAATAAATATTCGAATTTTTAATTTTAATTATATAATAAAAAAAATAAAAATGAGACCTAACTAAAATCGAGTTAGGATCGGATCTGAATTTTATTTTTAGTCAAATCGAAATGATCCGATTTCGAATTCGGTCGGGACCCGGCCCGTGAGACCTAACTAAAATCGAGTCAGGATCAAATCCGAGTCTCAATGAAATTCGGCTAAAAAATTATGGTAGATGAATTTTTTTTATTTTGTTTTGTGACCCCTTTAGCGGTAGTTGCAGTAGCGTGCAAAACATGTTACTCCACGAATCCTTCGGGTTTAACCCGAGAGCGCACCACCTCATCGTCCCACGTCATCTCTACCGTCGGTTCTTGGCCGGTGCTATGATCCGACGGCTCAAGTCAACTGAGCGGCGTGAGTTGAGGGGCCTTTCGGTGGGTTGTGGGCCCGACGTCAACGCGCATAGCAACCCGCACCTGCACCTCTTAAATAAATTTTGTGAGAAATAATCTTTATTTAAAAAGTATAATCTGTTTTTTAAAAAAATATATATATATATATTTGATTATTGGTCAACGAGAAAGTATTTTTTAATTGATCAATTTTTTTGTATTATCAAATAATGAAAAAGTGAGAAAATTATGAACTTAATTTTGGTTGACTTAGAATGATCCTAGAATTGACTTTTAGGTTTTGGAGAGGGAATAAAATAAATGTCTAGTGCTAGTTTGAAGTAAATGAATAATTGAGTTGTAATTACTTTTATGAGGTTGGGTCCACAGGTAGAGAGTGAATTGGAATTTGTTACAGTATAAATGAGTTTGGACCTTTTGGTGCGGGGTCCATAAGAAAAATATTAATTCAAATTTTTTTATTTAATTTTTAAATAAATTTATAATATATTTAAAATTTAAAAGTGGAAATGAAATAAAAGACTAAAATAGTATAAATGGCTATAATATGAATACAAATTAATATTATAAACAGTTTAGTTATAAATATATAAAATTGTGCATAAAAAAATCAAAATACACAACCTTTAAAAATAAATATGAGTAATTTTAATATTTAATTTAAAATCAATATCTTTTGAAAATTTTACAATAATAGATAATACAACTATAAATATAACGATTATAAAATACAAGGATGAACAAAATATTAAGGATATTGATTTAAATCTATTAAATTTAATAAATGATATATTACACATTGAAATAAAAAAATATAATTTATTCACGTAAGAAAATATTTTTTTTTATAATTGATAAAGTGATGAGAGAATATTAAGATTTTATTTCTATTATGGCTATTGGAGAAATAAGATGAAAGATAGTTGGATGAAGTTAGTTAAACTATGTTTAGATAAAAATAATTATAGAAATTATTTGAGATTTGAAAATGTGAGTCATACTTTCGAATTTTAAAATTTTCATCTCATAAAATTTGTAAAATTAGGGTGAACAATTTTTTTCTACAGGAAATTATCATTTTAAATAACTATTCATAATTGTTCCTTAATTAATTTAAGATGACAACATTCTCTGATTTGTAATAGAAAGAATTTGTTAGTTTATATTTTTTTATCTTATTTTATAACTATTTAATAATTTAATCTGTTTAACTCTTATTTGTTCATATTTTTTTGGGTTAATTTTTTGCCATAATTTTTTTAGATTTGTTGATGTAATTGTAAGTAATACATATAAAAAGAAAAGACAAAAGATGTATGAAGAAAAAAAATATGAAAGATTCCTCAAACGAAAAATTAAATATATATATATATATATATATATATCATTATTATATTTATTATGGATATATATATATATATAATAACAGGTAAACTGACTTTTATTTAAATTAATCTTTTATATTTTTTATTTAAATTTTTTATCTCGCTAAATTAAATTTAGCTCATCAATTGCCATAATTTTTTATTTAAATACGAATTTAATAATATTGTATTAAACTTCACTCTCCCATCTAAGGTTATTAAGATCAAGATCTTACTTAGAATCGAAGGAGAGTTGCAAGATCGACGATCGGATAAGGATCGTTTGATAAGGATCGACGATTGGACAAGATCGACGAATTAGATCGCATGATCGATATAGGCTAAATATAGGAAGATCGTAAAAGATCGAGATCTTGACAATCTTGCTCCCATCTCATACTTCAACATTATATATGAACCATCTAGTAGTTAATTTTAAATGAACTATGTATAATTTTAGAAAGTTATTTAAAAGATAGTTTTGCCTAAAAAATTTTATTCTCTCTAATTCCACCAATTTAGTGAAATGAAATATTTGGACTTTGAAGGTGTGACTCATCTCTTCAAATCTCATATGATTTTTTTAATTTTTTTATCCAAACATAATTTAACTAACACCACTCATTTATTTTCCACCTTATTCACGCTAATACCTCAATCCAAACAAGACCTAAGAGAATGTAGGGCTCCACAAAATTAATATTTTATTAAAGTAATTATTTGTTGGGTCCAATGGATAAAAAAATATGTAATTTTTTAACATAAGTTTATCAATTTAAATTTTATAATATTAGAGATAAAATTATGATATATAAATTAAATAGAGATATATTACCTTGCATAATGATTGCATCATGCATGCATATGCTTTGAACCATTGGATAAAGTTCATTTTAATTTGACAATATAGATTGTCTATATTTTGAATCGCTAATACACCTTAATTAAATAATATATGTTATTAAAAATATTCATATAATTAAATAATTATTTATTTATTAATATATGATAATATGTTATTCTAATTAGATAGTTACAATATTTTTTTTATTTCAACCAAACAACATAATTATTTTTTAGAAATTCATTTATATCTATTCAAATAAAGAAAAAGAACTTCTGTAGTATAAATCACGATAAAATTTTTAATTAAAATCATTATATATTAAATTTATAATAATTACATTAATAAACTACTCATTAAATAATACAAAATTTAGTATTATACATTTTTATCGTACATGTCAAAAACAATATTGGTCACTATTAAATATAATTATGGAAAGTTATTTGATATGAAAATAGTAAGGATCAAACTCTAAAGTAACATCAAAATTAACAAACTTTTATATAGAAAAGGAAATGTATTTTTAATATACGAGTTAACACAAAAGGAAATATTTCCTATTTTCTCGGTCTCTCACACCATTTCTTTCATTTTAATAATTTATTATATCAACTCATTAAATGATTTTTTCAACTAATTTTATATTTATCATAAATTGAACACTTATTCTCAGGGACGAACCCAAAAAGAAAGTTAGGGAGGACCAAAATATATAATAATAAGTTAAAAAAAATGAGAGGGGCCAACATTCGAACCCTAGACTTCTTAATGTTAGTCAAAATAATCTATCTACTACACTAATTATGATAATTTATTAATATTTATTTTATATATTGATTACAATTACTAGTATATATATATATATATATTTATACTTTATATATCGAAAAGTTAGAGGGACTGACCCTCTCCAAAATTTTATGTGGGTCCGTCTCCGCTTATTCTTTAATCAAATATTTATATTTATTAAACACTTATTTTTTGTATCGTATAATTGAATTATTAAACTTTAATAATGAATCACTGTCTGTTCATCGTGCCGTCTTCGCTAATCTGCATATCCAATCAATACTTTTGGCAAATATAGCTTTAGAGAATGAGCTAATGATTTTGATTTCTAGGTTTGCAGGAGGAAAAAATTGTTAACCCTTTACATATTAATAGTCATAAATTTTAATATTTTACACTTTCGATACAATAACAGTCGCTAGGGGAATAAAATATTATAGTTATCAAACTTTATTTGAAATCAAGATACTTCAGGACCAAACTTTAAGCTAACATCAAAATTAACAAATTTCTCATACATATATATATATATATATATATATATATTTATATAATATTTGTGGACATATGAATTAATAAGAAAGGGGCATCTTTCCCTTTTCTCCGTCTCTCTGCTCCCTTCTTTCCCTCTTAACAAAGGAAAAAAAAATAAACATCTCTGTCACTAGTTTGAAGTCCACGCCTGGGAACTTGATTGGTCAAATATGCATCTGTTGACAATCATGAGGCTTTATTATCATCTTAGATAACAATGAATTCTCATGTTCATGGCTTCATGCTTGCTACACAGTGGAAGAAGGACATTAATTAATTATTAAAGGAACTAAATTTTGAGCCAATCGTCTTAATTTTGTGCATAGGAACATTTCAGCATCTTATTTGCTCCTAATTGGCTTTTAATTTTTAAAGAAAAGGAGAAGTAGAGTTTGTGATCCTAACGATATATAAATATGTAGCCTAAAGATGGCAAACAGGAAAGCATGAAGATGCGGAAGGGTAGTGGTGCTCACATGCATGCATGCATGGCTGCATCTCCGAAATTGAAGTTGAGTGATAGGCGATTTCTCTTCGCTTAAGCAAGTTTTCGAGTTCGAGTCCAATTGAACAGAGAAAATTATTATTAAAGGTCTTATCTTATCACAGCTAGGTATGTGATTCGAAGCGAGTTTAAAGTGAGCCGGACTCAACCTCTGGATAATTTGCTCTCTATATAATGCCGCGCCAATACCGATTCTCAAATATTGGGTGACAACCGAAAAAAACTTATATACATTATTGATACCAGCATGATTTAGAACAACTAAAAAATAAATAACACAAATTGATAAGTCCTAATTATTATAATGGGAACTAAAATATATATTTATCTTTTAACTACTGAATGTGGTATGATTAGTCAATTTCTTACATATAAAGTTGAGCTTCTTCTTGAATTATTTCCTTTTTGTGATTTTTTATATTTTCTGAATTATTTTTTGGTTTTTCCTATCTGTTATCTAATATTTTCACCATTTAATTATGGCATTCAAGGCATTCAATTTCTATAACAAACAATCATTTATTGGATTCATCATTCATATAATTTCATTCAGGTCAATTTTTTAAATTAAATAGTTGCTCTATTTTTAGCTGTAAATGTAGGAATGCTATATCTATCTGATCAGCACCATATATATTTGATTAACCCATGCATCTCTTCCTTGGAGACAAAGAGACACACTACAAGAAGACAAAGAGTACCAGGGAGGCAAAGGCACCCTCTATGTTTAGCTGATGCATGAATTGCTGTCAATTGTGAGGCCACCTCAACTTGTTCCATTAATGCATTTATATTTTTTTCTTTTTTTGGGTGGTGGCACCAATTGTCATTTTGCTGCTCCAGCCAAATTGCAATTCTAGATATATTGTCTGATAAAATATGTCGCCGCATCCTACCTTCATGACTATTAGTACTAGTAGCAGTAGCTCCACAGAAAGGTGCAGCACAAATATTCTTTCTCTCTCTCTCTCTCTCTCTCTCTCCTCAAGCAGGATAACTGGATAGGTAAAATTAAGCTTGTCATGCTTAAACAGCATAGCCATTTGTCAGAATCTGAACAGCTAATTTGGGGACACAGTTGAAAAGGCCAGTTTCCTGTACAGTTGAAGGTGTCAACTTTGCTAGTTAAAGTCATTTCAGAAAGTTTCAGAGCAATAAGCCAAGGGGAAATGTGCTGGAGACATATGTCATGACCAGAAAGCAGTGGCTAAGCCATGATTTAATCATGAGAGCAATGTTTAATTGCAATCACCAAACTTCTGCTTACACTACGGCCTAATACAGATGACCAAACTGCTGTCAGAAAAGGTGTACTTTTTTTGCCAGTGGGAAATTTTTGGCTCCAAAGATCTATTGGTAATCAGGTAGGCTTTCTCTCAACTCCTCCAAACTCCAAAGGGAGCCATTTGTTTCATTCCTGCTGCAGAAGTTTCCTGTTCAGTAACTACTGTTTCAGCTTGCCTCAAGCTGAGCACACATCCTTCATGAATTCACTTTCTTTTAACATACAAAGGTAATCAAAGGTAAGGAAAGCTTTGTATGCTAATAACATAAAAATTGGAATGAGAAGAACACATAAAATATGGAAGTTCTTGCAATAAGAATGGCTTTATACGGCTTATTCCAAGTGCGAGGTGCTCTCTCTACGTTACAATTTTAAATGGCCAACTATACACAGTAGAGTTCCTACCCAACCAAGATCTTTCTGCTTGACTGTAATCAGAACACATGAAAAGTGCAGGCATTACAAGAATCAAATCTGTGTGAAGTGCACTCAATGGATCCTTTTTTTTTTTCTTTTGGGGTTGAGGCGTCAAATTCGTCACATTTGCACTACTTGTGTTCGATCCTTTTCTTCTCTTTTGCTTTCTTAGAAGCAAAAGAGAAATGCTTCGATTTTCTGAAACCAAGTCACAAAGATCGCATTTCAGAAGCCAAAAGAATTAGTTAAATTAATCAAAACATCTTACGAAGCACAGTTATCTTCTATTTCTCAAATGAATTGGCAAAGACTCTTTGAACTTCTGGATATCAAGATTCACACTGATAAATAAATTCATCTTACCTGAATTCATTAAAAAAAAGTTATTTCCTCTCCACACCTCCGCAAAGGTCCCTAAGCAATCACTTAGTGGAAAAGGAAGTGATCAAAGATGCGCAACTCGAAACGGAAGCGGGAACCATAATATCCCCACCCCCCGACTGAGCTATCCGAGGAACGAGCGTTGATCCGGATAGAGATGATGGTCTTCCTCCTACGACCTTTTTATATGTATAACTTTAAATTATAAATTTATAAATTTTAATTTCCGAACATATCTTGGTTTATCAATTAGGTCCTTCAGTGAGTTTCATCTAAAATTCTGCTAACTTATTTTTTTAATAATTTTGAAAAATCATTTTACCCTTATTTTTTTAATATAATAAGTTTTAAAAAATATAAAAAACTAACAAAATAAGTGCATAAATTTTTTTAAGAGGACAATGAGCGTGTAACGCTATAGGTTACAACTCACTCCCTTTCAGATTGGCTTACTAGAGCAGGTCTATAAGTGTAGGCCCACACTAGCATATTAATATTTAAATATGAGTAGAAATGAACCACGCTTTAATATACACAGCGGCACACGTATTTTGCCAATTTTTAATAATGAATTTTTATATAATTTGAAATGTCATGATATATTTCTAGTTTTCCTATTTTCTTATATTAAATAAGCAAGGGTAAAAATGATATTTTATAATTATTAAAAAAATACTTCAACTGGCTTTTGGATAGAACCGATGGAAGAACTTAATTGACAAATTAATTAAGTTCGAGGATCAAAAATATATTTTAGAATTAAATGTGAAAATAATTATAGTACTAGAAGATCATGCTACTAGAATATTTCCCTCAACAAGAACATTTAAGAGGTATATGCATCTGTGATGTTATAACTAGTGGAATCCTCTACTGTAGAGGTTCATATTAAGAACTTGGAGAAGCTCGGAATTATAACATGGAACTGGAACAAATTAAGAAGAATTCTAAGCAAAAATAAAATCAAAAGTGGAATCTGAAAACATGAATTGCAAAGTTGTCCTAATGACATAAGTGAAAGAATCCTTGTGAAATCCTGAGCAAATAGCTCAGACTTCATATGAAAGGTATTGCTTTTGTGGATATGTTACTACCAAGCATGACATGTTCTATTTTCATAGTCAAATCACATTTAGGCCAGTTGCCAGACAATTTGGTCTTCTTTCTGTGGTGGAGAGCAAAGAGATCATATGTTAACTAAAAAAGCTAAATGCCATGACATCACCTTCGGAGCATCACAGAGAAGCTTTATTAAAATAGTTACAAATAGGAGTGTTCATCAGATCGGATCGGATCAATCCGGTGAACTCTGCCATCCGAACCGACCCAAATTAAATTGGATCGGTTCGGTTTCTTGGTCAGATCGGGTATGAGTTGAAAAATTTTAATCCGAATGAACCTAACCTGACTGACCTGATGACCCAATTTTTTTTAAAATTAAATTAATTTTAATTAAATTTAAAATTTAAAATATATTATAATAAAATATTTTAAAAAACTTTTTATGTTTTTGAATAAATATGAAATATAATGATTCATACTAGATATTAAAAGATAAAATAAAAATAAAAAATTGACCGGATGATCCGACGATCCGACCTGATTCAATCCGACTTTGGAGGGTCGAGTTGGATCGGGTTTGCATATAAAAAAATGACACGATTTGACCAAATTGACCCGACCAAAGTTGATCGGGTCAGTTCGGTTTGGGTTTGGGTCGGATTCAATGAACACCCCTAGTTTCAAAAGCAACACACTATCTCTTCCTCTTCCTATTTGGTTTGGATAACTTACAAATAGCTTCCTAGTTGCTACTGATATTACTGCATCAGATACAAAACCAGAATGCAGCTAGGAATGATCGTTTAAGTTTTTTCTTATGCTCCTTTAAATTTCCTGTACACATTAATCAAATCACTATTCACTAATTAAATAATTAGTCCTGGTGTCAAACATAGCCTAAAATCTAAGCTAGCGTGAGACATGCCAATGTGTTTGAGCAGACAACACATGTTCACAGTTATTCGATTGCTGGCCCTGAGGGAGAAATCAATTTCATTAAGCTAATTAACTAGATGAGAATTCAGGGATGCATTTTGTTATCATTTGTTTGTACTGGCTTGTGACAGCATCTTGTCACTGTTATCACAAGATTCACAACTATGTGGCAGTGACCTTAATGTCCATTTGTGAATTACAGAAAAAAATATTCATTTGTGATGCACTTGCACAGGTATAAGTAAACCTCAGCTGAGTGCCTGTTGATGTCACTGGCAAAGGGGAAAAAGGGATCAGAAAGCCCAATGTTAATGATTCTATAACCTCTAAAGTTTTGGAATAAACCAGGAATATTTGATGAATTTCCAGGGCATATTAGTGGCATGGTCCTTATGGTATTGGACGTGTTTAATTAAAGGAAGAAAAAAATATTCCTGCCCCCACATAGTTTTGCTTCATATTCGATCCAATTACGAGAATTAAGAAAAGTGAGACTCAATTTGCTACTTGAAGTCAAGCAAAGCTGTAAGTATATTTCTGATCAATTAGAAAGCAGAATTCATGCAGAGGGTTGGGATAAGATGTAACTGGATGTTGCAAATCTCTCTTAGTAATATATACTAGTCTTTATTTATGTTTATCCATCACATTGAATCTGGATGACAGATGAGGGCACTAAATGCTTAAAGTTGGTATCTGTCCAATTAATATGGTAGCTAAATTATGAGGATGCCAGAATTGGTTTCGGCAGAATATGCTTCCTTTCAAGTTTCAACATTTTTTTTCCATCAATTGCTTCATAAAAAGCTACAAAAATGAAATTAAAAAAAAGAATGCTTCTTGAGGCAGTGAGCTTATCAGTCGTTAATAGTGATTCATGCTCTGGACATAAAATGTGCACATAAAGTTCATGCGATCAAAGTGGATAGGAACTTTCTGAAAGCTTAATCAAATGACTAAAGAAAAGAAGATACGAGTAGAACAAGTATTGAAGCTGCTAGCGAAAGCATCTATGTCATAGGTTATGTTTGACATGTATTGGCGGTTAATAGCGAATAACGATTAGCGACTAAAGATTAGTGATTAGCGGTAGCGAGTTAATTATTAAATTTAATAAAAATATTTGACAAATACAGTATTTGAACTAATCAATAAATGTAAAATGACTAAAAAAGGTACAAATAAATATTTAATAAATTACGTCAATATAGATAACACATATTTTAACTATTTTAATATTAATAAATAATAATAAAATAAATAGCTAACCAAAATAATTTATAAGTTAATAAAATAATAATAAATAATAAAGTGATCATGTAGTATAAAATAATAAGTATATCATACAAATAGTAATTAATATTAAAATATTTTTGAGGGTATATATGGAAATAAATCTTAATACGCTTGTCGCCACCCTAAATGTTGGTCTGTCGAGCGTATCAAAACGTTAAGTTCCAATCGTTTATCGTTATTATTAATTATGCTTGTCAAACACCTTAAATAACGTATTGATTTGATCAATACGCTATACGCATGCGTGCCAAATAAGGTCATAATCATCAAACTATTGTGCATGGTTACATCATAAGCACTTCATAAGCAACTAGTTTCAAAGAACATAGTTACAATGCAGTAACATATAACTTCACTTATTATGGATCACGATATCAAGTTCAATCGTATGGTAAGAATTTAGTTGTTCATGTCCTGCAAAATAAAGTTGAGAATAAGATGGCATATTATGTACTTTGTACATTTGACAACTGGTCAGATGACAGACGCCGAACAGAGATCAGATCCAGATGCCGTGTTAAATCCTTGCATGATCTCTACTTTGGTGGATACCAAACGTGTTTTTGCTGCTACCATTTTATTCTTTGCAGTCAATCAAAATTAATACGATAAGAGCTTTCGGTACTTGTCATTGTTAATTTGGTTGGAACAAAACATGCAACATGGTGTTAATCAAGATACCCAACTTGACCGATCAGTAATTGGTTAAGTGTTGAGTGACTTGAAGCCCTTCAAATAGGTCACACAATTGACTTTTTTTTTTAAAAGTAGATTTGTTAAGAAATTGTAAAACCATAAAACGGGATTAATGAAAACTTATTAAACTTCTCAGTACCAAAATTCGTACAAGAAAAAAAATGCCCCATTAGTCTGTGTTGTGAATTGTCCTACCATCTGTTGTGATCCTTACACTAACCACATGTTGGTGAAATATTGACCAAGTGGAGGTTGGGACGAACGGGTAAACAATTTTGCATGTATTGAGTTTTAGTATTTGTGTACTTAAAAATTACTTTTATCACGGGGTATTTGTGCAGGACACGTACGACGTCTAGACGAGTAGGACATCTAGAAAAATCTTTTTAGTGAATTTAGAGTGAAATGGTAACAGGATGTTTGGATACGACGGACCGCGGAACGAGATCGTGTGGAGGGTCTTGTCGACGATGCTTGAGTGGGCGCTCATGCGCAATGTTGTTGAGATCGGACCGGAGAGCAACCCGGTGAAGTCTTCGGTTCAGGTCGAACCGATCGGACCGTCCAGTCGGACCGAATAATCATAAAATAATATAATTTAATAAAATATATTAAATCAAACTACTTACTAATATATATTAATAAGTTATAACCATAATTATGATAATAGAATATGATCAACTTAAGTTATTTATAACTAAATTCAATTTATTATATTTTTTTATTAATTTTAAATGTTTTTATTGTCATAATATTATCATAAACTCATAATATCTATTAAGATTTTTAATATAATTATATTCATGATTTACATTATATTATATTATATAATAAATATAATATAATTAAATCAAATTATTTATAATTAGGTTAAATATAATATATTTTGTATTAGGACAAAAGAATAAAGATTGTGTATAAAATCATTTCTATAAGTAATCTTGAAATAATAAAGATAAATTAACATAATCTCGCATGAGTTACATCAAGAAATGAGGACAAAATAGTAAATATTAAATATATGAGGGTCAATGAGGTAAAGTACAATATTATAAGTGATTAAAAAGTTTTATTCATTTTTAAATAATTTCGATCGGTTCAATCAAATTTGGTCGGTTCATTCCAGTTTGGTCCAATCCGGCTTGAATCCAACACCAATTTAAGAGTAAATTTTAAGCCGTTCTTATCATCGATCGACGGTCCGACCGACCGGTTCGATCCGGTTCTGTGCACTTTCCGAAGGATTGCAGGACTCCGAAACAGCTTGAGCTCCAAGACGCAAGCCTCCTTCGTCTACGTGAAGGGCGTTTTGAAGCAAGTTTGGCACAATTTGATTGCTTGAGAAATTAATTTCTTGAGAAATTAACTTGGCTCAACGGGATGTAAGGTGACATGCGGCCTTGGTCGACGTAGATTAGTCATTGTGAAATTTTGAAATTTGCAGTGGGGTCGACGTAGATTAGTCAATGAGATTTTGATATATGCAGTGGCAAATGAAAAAAAAAGGGCTTGGCGTGAGAGAAAGAAACATAAGTCGATGAGGCATTGTGGAGGAGACTTCTAAAATATTAATGCCGAAGTATTCTTACTAGAATAAGTGTTATAGCACGATGCTGTATATCACTGTATATCGTAAACAATGTACACATACCCACGATAAAAGGATAATTCATGCATTTATCATGGGATGCACGTATATGTTTAACCATATCGATTTTATGCCACCATGGCCATTTTCTTTTCTTTTTTTGTTTCTCCGGATCAAGAAAACAAGAGAAAGAAGTGTGCATCAAAATGATATTTCATTAGATGCTTATGAGACTATGGAAGGTCATATTTCTACTACCTTATATCAAGCATTCCAATTCTTCTTGTCAAGATATATAATACATCTTCCAAAATCCAACTCCTGGCTTGTGGCAATTTCGCAAGGAGCCCCTTGTTGCATCAGTTGGTTTGGCAAAATTCTCGGTCACATTTGAAAAAACAAAGAAGTTACAACCTTGGCAATCTATCGCCCTAATGCTTTTATTTTGTCCACTTTACAATTACCTTCTGTCAACAAAGACATATTCATGTTCAGTTCGAGCATACTGACCTTTGATTAAGCATCATAAGAGAAACATCATGGCATTCAACCTGACCTTTGATGTGGAGGGAGAAGCATCAATTCTGCAATCATGTTCTGAATCCTGTTTCAAGACTTCTCAACTCACCCATGAAGTTATTTCTTGAGAAACTCATGCATGATCTGCATATGCATCTATAGCACTCAGGGTTCCAGGATAATAAACTTAAGGTACCCAATTCTCAGTAATTTTTATGCAACACAAGGCAAAAGTCCCTCTTTTATCACAAATAGAACAATGCCAGGGGAAATATTTGAACCTAAATTACTTCAGTACATAATTCAGTCCTAGGAACCCATATATAAGAAAGTGTTATTACGATGAATATAGTGCAAATGGATATCAACCAGAATAGAAACCTTGAATTTTGTTTATAATTTTAAAAAACCAGAGTTAATAAATTTGTAAAACCAAATTAGGACAAGGTACATGAAATATATTAGCAGTTTGTTTACACATAACATTTAAAACACGATGAAACATGTTTTACAACCAAATGTCGGCCTTCACAATATGCAACTAATTTACATAAGTCATTGATCAATTTACCTTTTGCTTCTGAAGAATCATCTGTTCTAATATCAAAATATCTAGTTATCTATATACAAGGATGATACTAGCTATCCTTTTGCCCTTCAAAAAAAAAATCAAAATATCTAGTTATGATCCACCCATTATCATACTGTTCTCCTTGCTTCCCAACCTTTTACTGTTGGGTCCTCCAACTTCCCGCTTGTTCTTTTTTATTCTATTTCACTTGTAGAAAATTTCATTCACTATCCATTTCCAATGTTATCAACTTGACAATATTAAATCTCAGAGTTACCTTCTAAATCATTCTAACCTTAGAAAAAGATAACATTAAACAAAGGTTATTTTTATAGCTATACAACATTTCTGTGGCAGTCAGTGGCAGATTGCACACGATATACCCCTTCCTCAGTAATCTTACTTCTGTGGCATTCTTTCTCATTAATATAACCAAAATATTCTCAAAAAATATATACTTTTATTCACTAGTCACCATCATTTGATTAGGAATAAGGGAATTTTGTGTTAGGCCATGACTCAAGACTACACTCTAAACCTGTGTTATTCACTTTATAGTGGACATAAGAAGATCAACTTAGGAAGAAACGTTATTTGACAATATAAAGAAAACAACTTCAGGAATTTCAGGGCAACATAAATATATTGCAAAAGAATGCAATAATCCTAGAATGCAACAAAATATTTAACACTATAGCAACGTAAAAGGAGGAGGGTTGTGTTAGGCTTATGTTTATAGCCGGTCCCAAGCCCGGATAAAGGAGGAGGGTTGTGTTAGGCCTCGACAGCCAACGTAAAACCTCGTCGAATCTTATGAACATGGAACAACGAATATATTGCGCGAATGTTAGGTCGTTAATACCTAAAAATTTGGTTACTGATAGAGCGCAATGACGTCGTATGATCCATGTAGCCGACTCCACCTAGTGGGATAAGACTTTGTTGTTGTTGTTGTTGTTGTATAGCAACGTAAAAATACTTGTGATGGAATTATGTCGCCCAAATATAGTCTGCCTTCATTCACACCCTGCCCTGCAGCCACTGCTCCCCTGCCGTTGTTCACCCCTGCTGTCGCTGCTTGCGTCTATAGCCATCTGCCCTGCTCTCTCTCTCTCTCTCTCTCTCTCTCTCTCTCTCTCTCTCTCTCTCTCCGTTCCTGCAAGGAGCCCGAAGGCTCACGAGCGAGCTCCTTCTCTGCACAAGCAGGGAGCCCGACATTTTCCTGCTCGTGAGCAGAGAAGGCTCCTGCTTGAGCATTTAAGTTAGTTTTTTTTGCATATTGAAGACTTCGAGTACCCTTAAGCCTTAACAGTTAAATTAGAGTTAAGTTTTTCAGTATCGTTACATAATTTAGATTGTTATGAACTATTCTATGATTAGTTATTATGAGTTATGAAATTGTTATGAACTATTTAATGATTACTTGTTATGAGTTATAACTTATGGACTGTGATCTTATTGTTAATGTTTGATGATAATCATGATAATATGATATGTTCAATTTTTCTAAATTCTAATGTTTGAAAAAAATAGTCAATGCCAATTTTCACACGTGTTACAGATTTCCGGTCGATTAGTGAGTTAGGAATTTTGGTATTTTGCTATTTGTTAGCTTGAAAGGTTGCACTTTTGCGTGCAAACTGATATATAAATATCTTTAATAGCAACATCTAGTACAATCGGAAGTGTCGTGTTATGTGCACAAGCTTTCATGTTTTTCAGATTCCTCTGAGTCAAGTTCGTTTTACGTGTTTGACAACATTGAAAGTCATAGCTCTAATATTAGAAAAGACAAGGACGTAGGTTATCATTTTTCTTTGAAAGCAAGATATAATGTATGAGATAAAACGTTAGATGGCAGGAAAATGTTGTTTTTTTTAGGTTGCCACTGCAGTTTCCGAAGCTCAGGTAAATGTTGACGGTCATTTTAGGCGATACAATGTTGAGGGATCAATCAATAAACAAACAGTGTTTTATGGTCATTTTAGGCGATATAATGTTGATGGATCAATCAATAAACAAACAATGAAAAAAATGAGATAGAAAGATTGACATACATATTTTAACGTGGTAAAGTTATCTTAATTAGTGTGAATAAGAAGAAAATGTTTACAGAAAAAGAGGCCACCATAAAAGAAATTCAGTATGAGCAAAAGAAAAAATACATCATTATAAATATTAACCTTCGTGTATAAATAAAGGTTTCATATCGTGAGGGCTTCACCAACCACACCCCCATGTGAACCAGTGCGGGCTGAGAGCCCGTGATGCCACAGATTTCCATTATCTTTCTCATCTTTCATCTTGCTAGGACATTGTTCATGTCAGGAACAAAGTTGCCCTTTGTTTTGTCTCTCTGATACAGACTTTGGAAAATGCTTTTTAAATTCTTGGAGAACTAACGTGATAGTCAAGAAAATGATTATCCTCCAAAAGTTAAACATATCAGAAACAAATATATTGCAGGAGGTAAACACCACAAGGCTCTGAAAGCTCTAGGAACTGACACACTTTGATAGCTTTGATACTCTAGGAACTATGAACTCGTCATTAATCTTATTTTGATCATCCAATTATACACCTTATCATCTAAACTGATTGACGTTCAAGTTTATTTTGAAACTTTGAAGATAAGGTGTCAATCAGATTATTTTTTCAGTAGAAGATGTGGGCAAAGTCTATCACATTTTTCCTCCAAACCAAAGGTTGTTGTATCTGGAAGTAAAAATGACTGTCTTATGTGCAAATTTGATTCTATCTTAGAATTGGATTCCATCAAAATCAGAATGTTACAGTTGTTAAACTTCCCTAAAATATGAGTATTTAATGAATCAAGGAACGCCTGTGCTTCCAACTCAAAAAAATAGAAGCACCCAGTTTCCTTGCAATCAACTCCAGGTCCAGGACTTGGCAAAAGAGCAATGAGCTAAACTATCAAACAATTTGACATCTTAAACAAAAATGGATTATATTTTTTATTGCCGGAGATTTCAAGCAGAAGAAGACTAACCATATATTATCTCCTTTTTTCTTGTTCTTGGTCTGCTTCTACTTCATAAACTCATACCAGGGAACAAAGCCTCCACTGCGAACCTGTAAATACCACCATGGGAACCATAAGAATGAGATCACTGAGAATCGCCAACCCCCTGGAAAAGGAGGTAGGAGAGGGCAAAGTCTGCGATGAAGATGCCTGCAAGAGAGATCACCACTGCCGAGTTCATCCACTCGCCGACGCCCTTTGCCCGCCAAGCGTGATCACCTCCCAGGCGCAGCTCACCACTCCAATTATCGTCCCGAAGACATGCGACATTATCATGGCGCTACTCACATCCTCAGGGCCGTAGCGCCCTCCACGCGGAATCAATGATGCTGATGCCAAGGACGCCAGGGTTGGCGCCGAGGACGCGGAGGGTATCAGTCTGCTCGGAAACCTGCATGGTGCCGAGCTCGGCGGCGAAGGCGGATCCCACTCGGCCCGCGATGATGACGGCGGTGACGACGGGGGAGAACTCGCGCAAGATGGCAAGGGCCAGGACGCCTCCAACGGAGCGATGGACGCCGAGAAAATCTCGGAAGAACTGGATGGTGAAGGCCATGCCGACGAAGTCGACGGTCAGGAGGCAGACGCCGGCGGAGCGGGTCCCGACGCGCTCAAGCTGCTTGAGGGTGTTACGCTGATGGACGCGGCCGGAGAGGGCGCAGCTGACAACCTAGCCGGCGAGGATCAGGGCCAAACGCCCGCGGAGGCTTCCACCCAGAGAAGAGGGGCTCGGGAGAGGATTCCAGCGGGGGCTTCGGCGCGTTGTTGGCGATGTGTTCGGAGAGGGAGAAGCGGGACGGGGGAAGAATGCGACAGCGGCACGCGGCGGCGGCGGCGGCGGAGGAGGAGGAGATGCGGAAGTGGAGTGGGTGAAGAACTGGGTGGAGCTTGATGGCTGCCCATGGAGGAGGCCTTTTGATGGTGGCGAAGAAGAAGAAGAAGAAGAAGAAGAAAAGTAATTTTTAACCTAAATTCTATTTCAATTCTATCGAAATCATTATTTTTCTTCTTGTTTGGAATGTAAGACCCTAAGACGATGATGAGAATGAAAATTAGTTCCACATGGACAAAACATAAAGGTGATCATGAACTTATATATAACATTCTTCTTTATCATTAAAGACGTATTTTAAATTCGTGCGGGCCATATAGGCCCAAAGTGAACAATATCTTGAATGGATCGGGGGTGTTACATAAGGTATCAGAACCAACCTCGCGTGTTCACTTGATAGACAACGAAGGTGGTCATGAACTTATATGTAGTATTCTTTCTTAAAAGACGCATTTTAAATTCGTGATGGTCATATAGGTTCAAAGCGAATAATATTTTGAATGAATCGGAGTGTAACATACAATGTTACGAAGTTTTCACAAATGTGGAAAGAAATTAGTAACCTTTTATTTTCTTTTATCTAAAAATAGGTGGTGGAGTAGTGGATCATAGCCTTTGTTCCAGATTTCCAGTAATATTTGGAACTTAAAATTATTCGAGTTCATCATATAAATAATTTTAACAATATGTATAAAATAATAATTTAGGAACGAAATATCTTATCATGATCTTTTAATGCTCGGATGAGAATCTCATTCGTGCGCAATACATGAAAAAATGATTTAATTTTTTTTATTTTTGAATATAATATAATATAAATATTTTCAACTATTATTACAAAATATTTTAATTTACTGTTTTTTGAAAAACCATTGCATATATTTCTTATCATAACCATATTTATTATTATTTTCTTACTATTTTTTTTAATCCTAGGAAAAATTATTCTGAAATTAATAATAAATTGGATTTTTAAAATTTATTAATTTACTTAAATTAGAATATTTTAAAATTCATTTTTATTCTTTTCAGAAAAAACAATTAAGTATTAGACTTTTATAAATATACATTCTTTAGTTTTTTGAGGTTTCAAGGAAAAAATAATTCCAAAAATAATAACAAAATTAGAACTTTATTTTTTTTCTTAATTACTTGACTTAATTCAAATTATTCTTATTATTACTATTATTATTATATTATTTATTACTTTTTTATTTTGTCCAGTAAAAAGATTTTCAAGGATTATAATAAAAGAATTTTTTATTTATTTAATTGGACTCTTTTAAATAATTTTACTAAATATAGATAAATTAGTTATCTTTCGCTTTGGCGGGCCTATAATCGGAAGTGAATTCTTTGTGCCCAGAGACATATGTTTGTATAAAATCATATATTATTTTTTGTTCAAAATATGTTGTTAAAATAAAATGATATATTGCCTTAATCAAAAGAAATCTGAAATAGCAATATCAAAAGCGATATAAAGTAATGATATTATTCAGTTTTATTTTCCCAAAACTGACTTTTTAATATACAGATAGGAAAATAATTATAAACCATTATTAGTGGGAATAATACATTGTTACATAATATATATATGGTATTATTATTCATAATACGATAATATTATTATGATTAATAATATATTACTCATGATTGATCAGAATTATTATTAGTTACTTTATGAGTTTATCATTTTAGTATATAAGNCCTCCACCCCCAACTTTTCGATATATAAAATATATATACGTATATACTAGTAGTTATAGTCAATAAATAAATTAAATACTAACAAATTATCATAATTAGCTAACTGGCATAGTGGATAAGTGGTTTTGATAAGCATCTAAAGGTTTAAGGTTCAAATCCAAGCCTCTCTCTTACTTTTTAAAATTTATTGTTATATATTTTAGCCCTTCTAACATTTTGACCCTCTATCTTTTCTTTTTAGGTCCGTCCTGCCATTTTGATATTCTCTGACAAAATAAATTAACACATAAAATATTAAATGAGAAAAAAATATTTTTTATAGGAATTTAACACAGATAATCTCATCTTAATAATTATAATTTATAACACAAGGGCACGGACTCTCGGACGCCCTTGGCCGATTGGTGTACGTGGGCGTCGGAGGTGCTCCACGAGAGCCTCTCGGCCGTCCATGGAGTGGAGGCGACGTGGGTAGCAAGTAGCAACCTTCAATATATCGGATTACCCTTCGTTAATATAACGATAAGGACATAAAGGTAATTTAGACGTCGGCAGCGTTCGTATCGGTTCCCTTATTTCCGTTAACTCACGGAGAAGTTTCTTCTTTTTGCCCTTCCTCTTTGGCGGTAAAAAAAGAAAAAAAGAAACCAAAAGAAGAAGAAGAAGAAGAAGAAGCAACGAGGCGAATTGGGAGCGCTGTCGGTTGGTTCGAACGCCAACGCCAACGCTTACGCTTCCTCCACCTCCCTCTCCTCGTCGCGGTCGATCCAAAAGCATCCCAATCCGACGCAATTGGTCTACGGCATTGGTACGATTCGACTCAGATCTCCGGCGATCTTTCTTGTTTGCTCGTAGCTTCTGCTGTAGGACGTGTTACATGTTCCGGATAAATGTTAGATCTCGGTCGTTGTGATCATTCGGCGTCATTAGATCTTAATGGGGATCCGTAAATTATGTAATGAAGCATTTGAATCTGACGTAAAGGTTCCATTTTTTTAATCTTTTGAGATGCTAAAGATAGAAGCTTTTGGTCGTCTTTGGGGCGGTTCATGGAGGTGAATAATTAGATCCGGAGCTCGAAGGAAGTCTACTGCCGTGGAGGAGAGGGATCTTGAGCTCAATGGCGTCCTCTCCATTCCATATTGAGGACCAAACGGATGAGGATTTCTTCAACAAGCTCGTAGAGGATGATTTCAGCGCTGGATCTGGTTCTGATAAAGGAAACATTGCTGGGTCGTTCTCAAGTGTGACCAATGGCGATAAGAGCGTTTCTTACAGAAATTCTGAGGATCTGGGATGTGCCATTGTGGAGGAAAACAGGGTGGATCATGCAGAAATTCAGCTGCCAAGGGTTCCGGAAAATGGATCTTCCAAGTCATTTCCTTCTGTGAATGAAGACAAGCCATCAGGTTCTGCAGAAGAGAAACAAGGGACGTGTCTGATGCATGATCTTGATAATGCTCTTGCATCTGGAAGTAATGGGTCAAAAGGGACCGGGGTAAGGGCAGTGAACTGGAGCGCATTCAATGTTGATTCACAGCAGTTTGATTCAGGTGAATTTGGATCCATGTCAGATTTCCCTACAGATAATGAAATTGGGAGTAAGAAAGAGCTTGCAGCCCTCGATGATAAAAGCTTGGGACTTCTTGAAAATTCATCTGATTATAGCGCATGCTTTGGTTCTTCAGCACAAGAAGATGCTCGATATATTAATTCAGCCAGTGAACAGGTAGCAGAAGTGCATGACCCTCAGTATTGGGAGAATCTTTATCCAGGTTGGAAATTCGACGCCACTACTCAGCAGTGGTATCAACTAAAGGATTGTCATGTCGAATCAACTTCTGAATCAGATTACTACACCTCAGCTGCTGTGCAACAACCTGATCACAACGAGGTTTTGGAGAGGAGATCAGAGACTTGTTATTTGCAGCAAACTGTTAGCTCAGTTGTGGATAACATAGTTCAGGATTGTTCAATAAATGATGCCTCCAACTGGCATCAGGTTTCATATGAAAATAGTAAATATCCACCAAACATGGTGTTTGATCCTGGATATCCTGGGTGGTATTATGATACAAATGCTCAACAGTGGTATACCCTTGATTCATATACTCAGATGTCTCAAGGAGCAGTTGATACTCAACATGAACCACTGAATCAAGGAATGCATTCTTCAAATATCATTGCTGAAATGGATAACTGCAAGTTGGAGAATAAGATTGGTCAATACGAAGAAGATAATGCCCAACACCGTAGGAGCTATGTTGTGGCAACTGATCAGGATGGTTCTAGACAAAACTGCGCTCGAGAACAGATGTGGCACCCAAATCAAGCTGCGAAAAGCACAATGGATTTCTCAGGGGACTACCAGCAAAATACATATAATAATCTAGCAAGTCACTCTGTCAATCACACTGATCAACAAGTAGGTCATAAAAACCTGAAACCATTGGAAAACTTTGATTTTGGAAGTACCAATGATGCACGTCGATTCCAAAGCTATACTCCTTCAGAGAGTATGCATCAGTTTGATCAACCAAAATTGGATCCAAACTTGCAAGCAACTTTATCTCATAGCCAGTATGACAATCAGAAAGGGGCCCATCACCCAAATCCATCTTATTCTCAGTACGCTTCTGTGTCGCATGAGAATAGATCATCAGCTACCCGTCCTCCACATGCTTTAGTTGCCTTTGGTTTTGGTGGCAAACTCATAGTGATGAAAGATTCCAGCTCCTTTATCTCACGGTTGGACTATGGAATCCAGGTAATATGCATTAGATAGTACTCCATGTTGGTATTTTTCAGTGTTGATCTTTTCTGGATATTTCAGGTTATTTTACAATGCCATGTTTATAAATAGTCTATATCTGATTTTCAATATTTGATGACATGAATTGCAAGATTTCTTTGGAACTAAAAGTTTTAATCTATTTAATGAAGGACACAGCTGGGCCATCAATTTCAATTCTAAACTTGATAGACATCATAACTAGTGACATTGACTATTCAAGCAGTACGCATGAGAAATTCAAGTATTTCCAAGCGTTGTGTCAAAGCTCCTTTCCTGGTCCATTAGTTGGTGGAAATGCTTCAACAAAGGATGTAAACAAATGGGCAGATGATCAGATAGCAATGCACCAATCTCCCTTAGTCAATAGCAGAGAAGATTTGCTTCTCTCTTTGCTGAAAATATCATGCCAACATTATGGAAAACTTCGATCTCCTTTCAATTTTAACTCGTCAATTGAGGTAAGTGCTGAAATTTGAGTTATTTTCCATCATTCCTTGTATTTGTGCAGAAATACTCGTGATATATTGTTATTTGCAGTTAAATATCCATTTTCTAAATTTGTATAAGGCGACATATATGTTTGCAAATTTCCAAATATATATTGCATATGTATTCTGGTTGCATATGTAAAGTGCAAGACTATATTTGCTTCTATAGAAGTAAGTTCATACCGTATCTAGGATGCAGAACAAAATTTGCTTGTTTGCAGTTGTCTAGAGTCATCATGATTTTAAACATTCACCTGAGTTAAGAACCAATGTTTTTAAAGGTAATCTCCAATAGAATATTCCATAGTCTGATGAAATAAGGTCTTAGGTAAGGTAAACTGACAATTCTTTGTCTCTGAATTTGAGGTGATGAGATGTAATTTTTCAACAAACCTCAGTTTGGACACATCACTTTAATAATTTACTGACATATTAAGGATCTGGCAAGTGTGGAATTGAAGTACATATGAATTAGAAATGCTTCTTTTATCAACCAGGATGTAATTTTTGCTACCAATCTTTACCTATTAGTATAATGTTTGAATCTCAGTACATTTAAGCAAGCGGCCATGTTAAAAGAATAAATTGAATTTACTCATATTTAATCCAGGTATATTGTTTTCCTGGCAAGAAATAATTTTTTGTTACTAGAAAGTTCCTTCCTTCTGGAACCCAACTCTTTTTTCTTGTATGAAAAGCTGTAGAGCATCTCTGATGCTAAACTTGCCTCTTACGGTACGTTAAGACTATATAGAATGTTATGGTGGCCTTTCATCTTACAAAATTTCAAAATCTTTTAGTTCACATTTTGAAGGTTACCACATTGTTAGATTTTTTTATTAGTGTGTATAAACTATTTATGTATGGTTGAGTTGGATATCTTAATTGACTCCTTTTATAAGTAAAATTTGTTACAGAAAGTAACTATTGACATGCTATAAGTGCCTAGGCAATTAATTTAATTAATATTTTTGTTTATCACATAAAGTATTGACAATTTTGTATTGCTTTGTTTTTCTTAATAGGATACAGATAGTCCAGAGTCAGCTGTTGCTAAGCTTTTTTCATCTGTTAACAAGAATGGAACTACCTTGCAGAAACATGAGTATGTGCCTCTTTGCATACAGAATCTACCTACTGAAGGACAGCTTCAGGTGAGCTCTCACTTATTATAATTTTTAAATGGTTTCATATAGGAGAGAAAAGATGACTACCAAGCAGCTTAGTCGTCCAGTAATTTCACATATAACTATATACAAGGCTTTATGTATTTTATGAGATTATATACCAAGATTTGCACCTGTCTCTGCCATTCACAATTAAGAGCTGTTTGCAAAATGAGCTATATTTTCTGAGAAAGCCTCTCTCCAATAAAAATACAAGCATTTCTCTGAAATCGGATGACCCAAATAAAAGCCAATGGTGCTGCCTTCTGTGCTGCTTGGTATTCTTGGGTATTAACCTGAATGCCCCCCATTTGAAAGGTCCCCCAAAAATCCTACTCTGAATTCATATCCATCCAAGTTCTAGCTCCCAAACTCACGAGCCAGCAAACACTCAAAAACTAAATGTGATGTATCTTCATTAAATACTCCACAAAGCCTGCAACAGGTCTGCTCCTGGCCCCCATCTTGCTCTGTAAGACCTGCTCTATGGGTTTAATTTCTCATTGTAAGACATTATTTTCTGCCAATTCGATAGGCAACTTCTTTAGAGGTGCAACGCCTTCTTGTTTCTGGAAGGCAGAAAGAGGCTCTCCAATGTGCACAAACGGGGCAGTTATGGGGGCCTGCTCTTGTTCTTTCTGCCCAGTTTGGTGAGAAGGTATTTTATTGTTTCTTATGTGAAACTGATCCATTGGATTTCTAACTGTATTTGATAAGTTTAAATGCTTGATTATGGGATCAATCACTTGCAGTATTATGTTGAAACTGTAAAGAAAATGGCTCATAATCAGTTCACAACTGGATCACCTTTAAGGACATTGTATTTGCTCATTGCCGGACAACCTGCAGAAGTATTTTCAACAGAGAGCTCCCTGAGTTCGACCACTGTTTCCAACGCACTTCAAGAGTCTTCCAAGGTGATAAGAGGTCACATAGTTTGATTAACAATGTCCTTATTGTACAGTAACTGTAATAGTGAAAATACTAATGAAATCTGTACCTGCCAGGTTCTAGCTAATGGGATGCTTGATGATTGGGAAAGAAATGTGGCCATTATAGCTGCAAATAGGACAAAAGATGATGAATTGGTGATTGTTCATCTTGGAGATTGCTTGTGGAAGGAAAAAGGGCAGGTCCATAGTAATTCTTTAACCTTGGCAAATCCATGTAAGGAATTTAATCATCCCTCCATTCATGATATATTAATCTCTGGCACAGATTTCTGCTGCCCACACTTGCTATTTGGTCGCTGAAGTAAACTTGGAACCATACTCTGAGAGTGCTAGAATGTGCCTTCTTGGTGCAGACCACTGGAAACTTCCGCGAACATATGTCAGCCCAAAAGCTATCCAGGTTATATCATTTTACTTTCATCTTGATGTGAGCTCTTATTTTGTATTCTAGGGTTTCATTGAAATTGTCCTTAATACTTACTGGTTCACTGAGTGAACATTAGTCCTTATCCATAGCTTTCCATGGGGTTATTTCGTATTCTAAGGTTATCTACTGTTATATAAAACTAAGGCTTATCATCGAATTGTGGATCCATAGATGTGGAACTATTTGTTGTTCTACACCTTCCTTATCCCCGTTTATATATTTCTAACCCCATGGAAAGCTTAAAGAAACATTATAGAACTTTCTAGTATGAGTAGGAATGCCAAGACTCCAGTCCTTCACTTCATCTTAATCATTGACAATGATTCACATATGCTCATAATCATGTACATTGTCACATGATAGAGGTTGGTTGAACATGCTATTTGACTTTCCGACATGCATTAATGAGCATGCTGTTGGGAGCATGGACATAAGGGTTTTAGTTAGGTGATTTATTAAGTTATAGTGCTTTACAATTATATTTAGCAAATATCTTAGAATCTTTAGTAGAATTGCACCCGAGGTTGATGTGTAAATATCAATACTTGAGTAACTAAGATTTGGTTTTCAGCACATTTAGGTTTCTCAAGGTTTACTTCAACAAAATTTAAGTCACTTAATTTGTGATTTATTAATGGTTAGATTATCTGTCTCTGAAAGGAGAGTGACTTTAGTCCGTCACTTCATCTTAATTGTTGTCATGATTTGCACATGCCCATAATCATGTATACTGTCACATGATAGAGGTGGTTGAACATGCTATTTAAGTCTCTCAAGTTTTACTTCATTAATATTTAAGTCACTTAAGTTCTGATTTATTAATGGTGAGATTATCTGTCTATGAAAGGCAAGTGATCTAAACACTAATGATAAAAAACTAGAGTGATCGAAATATTTGATAAACAAAACTTAAAAAATGTAAACAATAAAGACTAAATTTTGTGACTCGAATGATAATTTTGCATAAGTGAATTTGGGTGCTAGAAAACTTGAGAGATCTAAATATTGATAAAACAAAAATGAGCGATCTAAACAATAAAAACTGAAGTTGAGTGACTCGGATGCGAATTTTGCATAACTTAAAGAGACTTTGGTGCTTTAAATTTGTCCTTGTACTTTAGAAGGGTAAAAGCACTTTGAGAGAGCATGATGCACCTTGTTCATTACAATGTGGATAAATGAATTTTACATTTATTTAAAGAAGCTTGCATATTTTTTAGGTGAGATATGCAGGTCTTTACTTTCATGTATGCTGCTAGCTACACAGGAATCTTCTTTAGGTATGTTTATTTGCCTCCTTAAATGATTGACAGTCTCCAATTTGTGCTGCAGAGGACTGAATTATATGAGTACTCCAAAGTGCTTGGAAATTCTCAGTTCATCTTGTTATCCTTCCAACCTTATAAACTTGTTTATGCTTACATGCTGGCCGAAGTCGGAAAAGTTTCGGATTCCTTAAGGTGAATATGAAACTTTTCATCATTCTACAATGCTGTTTTTTCTTTCTCCATTTATTTTATTATTTTCGCTGTTCCATGTAGATATTGTCAAACATCTTTGAAGTTGTTAAAAAATTCTAATCGCGTTCCTGAAGTTGAATTGTGGAAATCATTATTTTCATCCCTCGAGGAGCGTGCACGCACCCACCAGCAGGTACTAATTTAAATGACATATCATCTACAATAGTCTCAAATTGGCTATAGCCATTGATTAAAGTTTTGTTTCTTCTATTATTTCACTTTCCAGGGTGGATATAACTCAACCTTGGATCCTACTAAACTTGTTGGTAAATTATTTACATCAATCGATAGATCCATTTCCCGCATAATTGGTGCCCCACAATCACCTATGCTACCACTGCCCCAGGGCAATGGAAATGGAAAAGAGAATTTCTCTAATGTACCGAAAGTAGCAAATAGTCAATCCACGATGGAGATGTCATCCTTAATTCAATCAGGATCAGAAGCAGTGAATGAATCATCTGCGAAAAGCAACAGGAAGATTATCCACAATCGAAGTGTGTCTGAACCTGATTTTGGCAGAGCCTTAAAACAGGTATCTTACTTCAACGGTATTTCCTTTTTCAGTCTCCAGGCTGTTCTGTTGGAGAACTCAGTTTCCTGTGGTCTAAGACCTTTTCTTTCACCATTTTAGGATCAATTAAAAGATGGAAGCTCGCCTGGTTCAGAAAGCAAAGCATCCCGTCTTGGACGCTTTGGCTCTCAGATTCTTTTAAAGACTGTGGGATGGGTGTCAAGATCTCGTCCTGATCGCCAGGTAAATTTCTTGATGCAAATCAGCTTTTAAGTTGTATTTTATTATTCTGTTTGTGTTACAGTTATTTGACGTTTATTTACTTGTGAAAGGCAAAATTAGGTGAAACAAACAAATTTTATTATGATGATAAACTCAAGAGGTGGGTGGAGGAAGGTGCTGAACCACCAACTGAAGGAACTACCTTATTGCCTCCTCCAACCACTGCAACCTTTCAAAATGGCATGACAAACTTCAACAGTAACACTGAATTCAAAACACCAACTTCAAAGACTAATGGAGTGGAAGCAAAGCCCACTGGCATATTGGCATGCAGTACAGGTATCCCTCCCATATCTCCTAATCTGAACCAATTCTCTACCCGTGGGAGAATGGGTGTTCGATCAAGGTATGATTTTCAACAACCACCTCTGTGTCATATTTTCTTTTTTTTACTGTGAATCACATTGAAACTGATTTTATTTGGTGTGTGCCAATATCAATCGTGCAGATATGTTGATACATTCAACAAAGGTGGAATCTCATTGAACACATCACCGTCAACTCCAATAGTTAAACCTACACCTGTTAATGTTTTCCTTCCTGGAAAGCCTTCAACTTTTGATCCACAAATCGTTGGTATGGAAACAGATAAAGCTCTTGAAGCTTCAACTACCAACGAATCTTCAACAACACTTGATAAAGAAGTATCATATTCTTCAGCACAAGCAGTTACTTCTTCCATACAGCGGCTTCCAAGCATGGACAGCATTACCTTTTATGGGTCAGGAGGGGTGCAAAAGGATGGCAGACGGTCTTCTTCTTCTCACTCAAGGGCAGCATCATGGGGTAGTAGTTATGGCAATGCTTTTTCTTTCGCAGAGGTAAAATCCTGGGAAGATGGTCCAAATGAGTAGTCATCCTAATTCCTCCTCTCTTCAAGTAAGCAGTTCATCTATAGAACTTAGTTGTCGCAAATTGATGGTCGCCGTAAATAGTCAAGCTTTGAAATATTTAATTTTTGCTCCATCTGACAAGTTATCATCGGTGAAGGAGCTGTTTTGAATGTCAGCAGTAAGTTATTTAGGAGGATGTACTGTGAATCTGGTACTCTTTCCCTGAAACGATGCAGATTACATTGAACAGAATAAAATGCCAAAGAGTTCAGACCGAGCGCAAAACATTGCTAAAGGATGGAACTTCGACTTGATGCCTCTAACTGAACATCCGTGCACAGAACAAATTCACTTGTGTACACTGATACCACAATGTTCTGGTACAGAAAGAATTTTCGTTTCTTTTGCTTATAGACATATTATTTTTCTTCTTTTTTTTTTGTTGTAATAACATGTTATAAGGATTATATAAGTTACAACCACAAGGTATTTTTTGAGCAGGTTTGTGTGATGCTACCATGATTTGTGTTTCAGTTTTGTCTTGTTAAGGATCTATTCAGTATACATACAGCTCTATAAGTTATAAATATCAGGGTATCTGGAAATAGGATTTTATCATATTGCACAATGGAGAAAATAAAAAGGTAAGAATAAAAGAGCCATAAAAGTTTGAACCCTTTGTCTTCAATATGGAAACCGAGGCCTTGTAGCCTTCGGTGACTTTACGTCTAAGGTTGATGTATCCAAAATCGGAGTCGAGTATGTCCATTACTTTTGATTAATAAATAGATTGGGGAACAATTGTGAAAACCATTGGAATAAGAATTATTTTATTATTAAGCTTGTCATTCTATATGGATAAGAGAATTTATTTTAATTTTGTGTTTAGTTAAAATTTAATTGCCATATGTAACAAAAAAAAAATTTGGTTATTACATAAGACAAAATTTATCATATTTCCCTATATCATAATTTATTAATTTTACAATGCAACTCGTATTGCTTAACCTATAGGTTAAGAACCTGACAGTATTAACTAACCTCGTGTCAGCAACATTAACTATTTTATCCTAGTTAAAATAAAGTTTATCCTAAACTTTATCCCACTGATGGTCAATCCTTTGTAATTTGAAATTTTGAAATATGTATGCCAATAATAAAGAAAAAAACACTATCTTTGCATTTTTTTTATTCATAGATACTTAAAATCTTGCCTTTCTAATGAAATAAAATGTTCAACAACTTTATTGAAGCAACCTTGACCCCTTCAATGCAACATTGCCCACATGGAATAGATTATCTGCACGTCAATGACAATGCTCGCAAGTTCTCTCTATTTGCACTTTGGAAGCCTGATTTAGAGAAAAAGTAAATATTTGAAAAATGAATAAAAAAAACTTTGACATGGTACAAGAAGTGTCACAATTACAACATTCAGCAGGAACCTCTGGTATCATCTATTTCCACAAATAGTATTTTTTTTATCAAATCCACAAATAGTTAATGAGCGTGCCAGAAGTTTATGAGGACATTCTTTGTCTGTATTTAGAAAAAGTATAACTTCCAAGTAAAAGTTGGCTTATATCCCCTTTTATGTAGGAATGTAAGCATTTGAAAGTAAAAGGCTATCAAAATTCTGCTGAACTAGGAGTCCTCGGAAAAGGAATGGTGTCCCTTATGTTCTCTATTCCAGTCGCAAACTGTACAAGTCTTTCGAAACCCAGCCCGAACCCAGCGTGCGGCACTGAAATAAATAAAGGGCAGTGTTCATTTACCATTATAATACATTAATAGCATGAAAAATATTCCAAACTGCAAAAAAAATATTGTTAAATTAGATGTGCTACCAACAATCTTAACAATTTAAGCCGATTGGAAATGCACATTTTCATTTTTAGATTTTTAATACTCTTCTCACGTGTGAGCGACTAATAACTTTGATCTAGCTCAATCCGTCACATGATTCATTAAGAGAAAAAAAGTTATTTTTTTAATACGCGCTTACAAGGTTTAAACTCAAGACTCTTTTGCATATTATGTTAAATTCGATGTGCTACCAACAATCCTAAAAAATTAAGTCTATATGAAAAAAAATATCTTTGTATTTATATATCTTAATGCTCTCTTCACGTGTGAGCTAATGATAATTTTGATCTAGCCCAATCCATCACATAAATCATTGAGGAAATAGTCTTTCCAATACGAGCTTCATCAAGGTTTGAAGAACTCAAAGGGTCACTCTGATATCATGATGTGAAGCATATCTAATCGAGGATATTGCAAAAGAAAGGGAATATTAGGTGACCAACGATGGTGTCTAAGTAGAAGAGTGAATGGTTTTCTAACTGTGGATGTGTGTGTTTCTTATAAATTTGCATCTAAAATATGAATGTATGAGGGGCATTTTTTGGACATTGATGCAGACTAGAGTACATCAATTAAATAAGTTCAAGATAATGAGATCCTTACCTGAGCCAAAGCGTCGAAGATCAAGGTACCACCAGTAGCTTTCCTTGTTAAGATTCAACTCCTCCAAGCGGTTTTCAAGATACTCAAGTCGTTCTTCTCTTTGGCTTCCACCAACCAGCTCACCGACCTAATATAAACATACAAATTGTCAAGCTTTTGATTACATCATTCGTAGCCAACTTTGAGGACCATGACTGAGGACACTGAGTCATTTGACATACATGTATGTACTTGGATAGTAAACAGTGCCAAGGTTTCCCTTGCAAACTTCTCCCAATCATTGGAAGGTTTTCTAGCCTTTAAAATAGAACATGTATTTTGGTCCTTCTAATATTATCACTAATATATGATTGTCCCAACCCAATAATGCAAGAGAACTCAAAACCATACAGGGACTAGTAGAGAACATAAGATGCATCAAGAGAATTTCAAAACTAACCCTTGGGACCAGCAGATCCATAGCAGCAACTGTCTTCCCATCATCATTTTGCCGCATATAAAATGCTTTAATTTCCTACAAGCAAATTTAAAAAATAAGCATAGCCATACTTTTTACCTAGTCACGCAAAACTCTGAAGTTGGACAACATAAATGCTGCGAGGTAACAAAGGACTGCCCCTAAATTCAGAGGACTCAGAATATTTAGTAGTATGTGACATACCTTGGGATAATCACGTATTATAACTGGACGGCCACCAAAAGCCACCTCAGTGATGTACCTTTCATGTTCACTTTGCAAATCCAAACCCCATTTTACCTGAAAAAAATGAATTAAAGGATAAAAAGTAGGATAAATTATATTCCTCTCATAATCAGTTTGTCCATAAATAGTCTGGTGTTGGAAGATATCTATAAGCATATGATAATTTTGACATGTTTGCCTTGACATCAACCAATATGAATATATCGCTTTACAAAAGAGTAATAAGTGGATGTATTTCAAACTCATAAATTAGAAGCCTTGATTAGAAAAATAGGCAGACCGCCAGAACAAGTAAAACACATAAATCTCTCTTACAGATACTACTGGGCACAAACCTTCTTGTAAGTACAAAATTGAGTTAGCAAACACTACACTTTAAAGGTCTAAGTCATAATAGTAACATTTTTTTTATCAGACTATGTTGTCAACATGACTTTTAAGAAGCTAAACTTGTTAAGTATGATATTTCCAAGTGCTCAGAAGAAACAAAAAAGAAGGTAAGCAGAGAGCTCAGGCACAATTGTAATCAAATAAAGCTGACCGAACTTTTTATGCCATGGAATAACAGAAACATGTATTACCGGGAACTCAAATTTCTTCTTTGCTTTAAGTAAAAGTGCAACAGCATCAGAGTACGTCAGCTGAATAAAATCTTTCTCAACTACATCCTGCCAGTGGAATATCAAAAGGAAATGAAACTAAGAAACAAACACAAAGGTTCAGAAGAAGCAGAAAAAACATCCATATTGAATTCATAAAAAAATGACAAAAGAAGTGACAAAAAGACGGCATACATTCAATCTAATTATTAATCCTTTCTCGATCCATGTATTAAAGAATTCCATGTCCTCTTTGCAATTCTCAAGAATGTACTTCACCTACAGTAATGAAGAAAATATATCATACTTCTGAAAGTCAGCAAGAACGAAAGCAGCATGTGGCAAGATTTTCATCAGGAGAAAGAAAAATGTTGTCATAGATAATTAAACAAATTCCACAGATTTTTAAAGAAGAGACCTACTACATACTGGAGATAGGCAGTTGCACAAGCCATGTCATCATTTAGATCAGCAAAGGCAAGTTCAGGTTCAATCATCTGTAAACAAGAAAGATTAAAAGATGAACTTCAAATTTTTGACATAAGGGAGAAGAATCAAGTAAAACGTTGAGCAAGAAATGAAATAGAAGTAGTTCAAGTACCCAAAATTCAGCCAAGTGTCTGGAGGTGTTTGAATTTTCAGCCCTGAAGGTGGGACCAAATGTATATACCTAGAGATAAACAAGATAATTAATGCAAATGGAAGTTATGCCAAAAGTCAGGAATATTCAAATTATGATATAAAGGCATGGCATAACTGAGAGGGGAAGGAAATTGTACGTCACACAGAGCTGATGCATATGTTTCAGCATTTAGTTGCCCTGACACTGTCAAAAATGCAGGTTTTCCAAAGAAGTCCTGGTAAAAGGATTGAAAAGATTCAATAACTAACATCATCAAAACAGAGGAAAATGTTTTCATTTTATAGTGCGAGATATTAAATAGGAACTGCATCTATCTATCTCTAATGGCATTCTGTTGAAACCATTATAGGAATCTAGGAGCTGTGAATCATGAGAGCGAAATAATAAAAAATATCATGTGAAGTCATCTTTATATAAAAAGAATGCAGATGCACCTGCGACCAGTCAACTTTCCCATCCTTGGTAGCGGCAATCGTATTGACCGGGCAATGAGTACCATCATGGGTATTAGGAATCTGTAAGTGATAAAAGCTAAGAAATCACATCATATAACTATTTCTATGTCAATAGATAAAAGTTCAAAAGAACTATATGGTTAAATTTCATTATTGAAACTTGCAAGAACTTTGATCAGCAATGGGTACTGATATACTAGATACTGTATGTATAAATTCCTTCATGTCTCTTGGTTGCAAATGACTAGGATGACAAAGAAATAAAGGGATATTATTGGAATATGATACAAGTTCTCTTTATTTATTTCTCATGTAGAAGATACTAATTATGAAGTAGAATAGAAACTGGCTAGTGTTACCTTATAAGGTATTTAAATATGAAGCACAGACACAACTGTCACTGCATATGTTTGTGCATACACATAATGCTAACAATTTTTCATCAGTCAGTAATTATTGATTTGTAAGACATACCAATGTAGTCACACAGAATTGCTCGCCAGCTCCTTCACAATCTGAAGCAGTAATTATCGGGCTTGCAACCCAAACAAATCCATTTTCCTGGAAAAATTTGTGAGTTGCAAATGCTAATGCATTCCTCACTCTGGTCACCTACAAAGCACCCGTAGTAGTTAAAAATAATTAACATTTGTTTATAGTGAGAAAATGTTTTTGAGTTGGCGATAAATTAACAAATATCATACAAAACATACTTATGTTTTTATGATAAGGAAAACATATTTATGTTATCTCAAGAAATAATGATCATTTAAAGTAGAAATTGGAAAGAAACTGAACAGAAAGAGTAAGATCATACTGCACCAAATGTATTGGTTCGAGGGCGAAGATGAGCTATTGTCCTCAAAAATTCGTTGCTCACTCTCTTCTTTTGGATAGGATAAGCTAAAGGATCACTTCTACCAATCTGTGGTAAGAAAGAAACAAGATAGTTAATTTGTGAGTTTTTGGTGGAGGTAGATATTATGTTGAGAACACGTCATTCACCATGTTTCCTATTTACTTCAGGAATATGGAGGAACATTTGTCCTTGCATGAAGAAAGTCAATCATTGTCATTGCAGACCTTGTGTTACTCTAATGTTCTCAATGTGGAATAGTGAAATATTATTATTATTTTGAATTTAGCTAGTCATTCTTTTTTCCCTTAAAAGAAAAAAAAATAACTAATTATCATTGTGCAATGACAATAACTATTGCCCTGAGCAAAAAAGCAACACAAGCATAATGGTGGATGATTCCCTTCTCAAAAATAATGTTGGATGATCCATGTATCCAACACAAAATACTTTTTTAGAGTGAAAATTTTCCATTGCCAGGATAATCATATTTAGCAAAACAAAATGGCTCAACCAAGTCTATGCTACTCGATAAATATTTCACCACACAGTTACCAAGTAAAGGCACTTGGTTTTGCATCAATAAATAACCTCAAAGTGCCTTGTTTATATACCTTAGCACATGACATCTAAGAAAACAGCCTCTCCACTCAAGTCACTAATTCGAAGTTCAAATGAATTACATAACTGTGAATAAGTAATATGTAGATAAGTACCAAAGATCCTGCCCTTCAACTAACATACCATGTTTTCTTCTCTATCATTATAATGTAGATAAGTAATATGTATCATTACCTATTATACCTCTAGGATTAGTGAAAACACATTACTCAATAAAAAAAGTGCCACTCTTGTGACATATGATTGCAACATATATAAGACTATTAAGCAAACAACATAAAACAGTCATCAACCCATATCCAACAGTTAAAACCAGCTTGTAAAACGAGACTGCTAGCTCAAATGTATTTGTGGATATACAGTATCTGTGTCAGAAAACATAGAGTAATATATGAGACTATATGAAAGAAAAAAGAGTGAAACCAATTAAAATCGAGATATGATAAACAAGAACTAGATCTAGTACTATGTACAATGTATACTACGAATGATTTAGAGTTAGGATAGGTATAGGAAGGCCAGAAGTTTCATTGACTGGAGTAGCCAAAGAGTTGTGACATCTCAATATTTTTCATGCAGACAGACTAAAAAAAAACATGTTCAGGATCACTCAGTGTTATCTTCGTAAAAAAAAAAAGGTTTCATGTCTTTGCAAATGTATCCTCAAATATACATAGACAAGCACCACTAACATGAAAGAGTCGCAGCATCAAGATAAAAAATATTCAAAATGCGCATCAAGCCAATCTTGCGCGAGGTGTCTCCCAGTGCTATACAAGAGACCTGAGTTCAAAACCTAGCAATGCTTTGCGACGAATATATCCCCCATCCCACCCCCCAACACCCCACCATAACAATTATACAAGAAACCTGGATCCAAATTCAATCAACACTTTTACGGTTGATTATGTACATTTAACTTCCACACAATAAATGGAAAAGAGAAAATGACAAATAATGTTTCAAGATTGTTGAAGATAAAGAAAATATTCTGCCACCTGTCATCTCATCCTTCCACAGAATCTAAAGGCATAAATCAATTGCATTTAGACTGCTTATAAATATATATAAATTCAATTACCAGAACAAGTCTTGCCACCTTCAGTTCCACTTTCTGCTTGGTTCCTTGGCTGCTCACAACAATGCCCTCAACAAGTACAGATGCACCAGTTGTGACAAAGCCTGATTCTACCTAACAAAACAATAATTTCAAACATCTGAAACAATAATGGGGATCGGGAAATGTTTTGGAGCATGAACACAAGGGGAACAATCACCAAGCTAATATGTGAATCATGGAGTACAATTAATCAAGGTTATCAAACTATAGCAAAGTGATTATAGATCTACCCCATCTTCTTCTCCAAAAAAAAAAAAAAAAAGATCTACCCCATCTTATTAAGTTCATTTATTTAGAACAAAAGAATATTAATAATAAGATAGATGGTTTGGGTCCTTTGGTTCAGCAAGTTCAGTTTTTCTAACCAATCATCTCTTGTTAGATGGTACATGGTTGTTATCCCGATTCCCATGTTAACATCCCACAGGAGGCACCTGTGTATTTAATATTCTATGGATACCTTTCCCCGATTCTCTAATTTCTTCATTGTACTAGGCATTGGCCAACTTCATAATACCACAAAAGAAACTATACTCAACAAAGTGAAGACATTAATCAAATAAGTGTTTGTCTCAATATGTGTATGTCCAACTTCAGTCAGATCAGGATGCACTAACTTTCATATTCGGACATCAAAAGTGGGGCCTACAATTCTACAAATCATGACTTAGTGTTAGTGTCTGCAAAATGAGTATTAACATGCGTACCATCATAGATGATATTTACCTTCCATCAAAAAAAGATGCAGGCATTATAAACCTGCTTCTAAATAAAGCATGATCACAGCAATGAATAAAAAACATTGTTACTTAAGCTGATCACATATTTATGTGCATTCGACGTGTGTTGCTTACCCCTGGATATACATTGAAAAGTTAATGATTTCAACTTGTTGGAAAGAGAATGGCAAGCATGCATCGCTAAATGAGAGTGATATATTCACATATCCTGGAGTCTTTAAGTCAGACTCTCATTTGGTTGCAACAAAAGATAAAGAATAAAAAACATATGATACCTGATCATAACCTTCAGCATCAGAACTCATCACACATTGCATGTTGGATAGGCAAGAACCATCATTAACCTGAATACTTCAAAAACAAAATCATTTAAATGATTGAATACTTTAATCATTGTAGAATAAAGAAATTGCATATAAGAAAAAGGTAATATTAAACAATGCATCTTCATACTCAATGTCAATTTGAACATATCATGATGCATATCTCAGGCAGCTTGATCTTGTTTCAATAATGATGTAAGTGGATAACTATAAATTGTCAGAAGTTATATTGTACCAAAATGCATAAGAATCAGAAAGCTTATTGCCAACTTGGCAGCAATATAACTTTTCTTTTCTAAAAAAGGGCAATGAAACTCCTTTTTTTAGGGAAGAAAATGTACCAACTACTAAGTACATTAGATTAATTGTAACATGTAGGCTCCATAAACATTGTAGCAACATTTTCATGGATGTGTTAATTCAACAACAACAACAAAGCCTTATCCCACTAGGTGGGGTCGGCTACATGGATCATACGATGCCATTGCGCTCTCTCAGTAACCAAATTTTTAGGTATATTATTCGTTAATAGATCTCGTTCTATTAGCTCGCCAAGTGTTCGCTTTGGTCTCCCTCTCCCTCTTTTAAT
>LTAE01001377.1:40315-62712 GCA_001647135.1 Pontederia paniculata | reverse complement strand
TTCTGAGATTCGAGTGAAGAATCCTGAATAGAAGGGTTTGAGAGTTCTTGAGTGAACTGTAAGAGGTTGTCTCCTTATTATCGAGAAAGAAAGGAGAAGTTTGTAAGGGAGCCTTCACCCTTGAAGAAGAAGTTCAAGTGATATCCAGAGATCTCGAGTGCGAGAAGACCGGAGCGGGGACGTAGGCCAGGAGTTCGACCGAACCTCGTCAACAAACTTTGTGTTTGTGTGCTTGTTTATTTTTTCTCTACTCTCTTGTCTTTCTACGTGTTTATATTCACATCTATGTGCTTCCGCTGATTAGTCTACTCTAACCAATCAAAGTAGCAAAAGTTTTTAATACACCAATTCACCCTCCCTCTTGATGTCATTCTGATCCTACACTTTTTAGTGTTTGAATTAACTCAAAAGTCAGATAAGGATGAATCTCATTAGGGGCATGTTTGGATAAAAGAAGAGAAGGGAAGGGAGGGGAGGGAAAGGTAATGAGAGGAATGAAATGGAGGAAAAAATTATTTACTCTCCGTTCAAACCCAATTTGAAGAGTAATAATTTTAGTTAGTTAGAAGGGGAAAGAAGGTTAATTTTTAACTTTTTCTTCAAAAAAAATTCTATCCAAACAAAGTTATTTTTACTCCTCCATTATCCTCATTTTCTCTCAATTCAAACACACCCTAAAAATATATTTGGATAGAAGAGGGAGGAGGGAAATGTATCAATCCAAACACACCCTAAGGGTATGTTTGGATAGAAGAGGAGAAGAGAAGGGAGGGGAGGGAAAGGTAATGGGAGGGAAAGAAATGGAAGGTAAATTTTTTTATTCTCTATTCAACCTCAATTCGAGGATAATAATTTTTAATTAGTTAGGAGGAGAAAGGAGATTAATTTTTAACTTCTCATCCTAAAAATTTATTATCCAAACAAGGTTGATTTTTATTTTTTCCTTCATTATCCTCCATTACCCTGAATCCAAACACACCATAAAACATATTGATCATCAAGCATGTCCCAAATGAAGAGAAAACACGACTATTTGCCGCTGATTAAACTGATGTAGCAATGCAAAGAGCAACAAAATCAAAAGATACTACAAAATTCCTATTCATAGCAGGAAGGAAGAATCCTAAGGAACATTTCCAACAGCAGTTCTCTAGCAACATCCTTGAAAAAGGTGTCAATTTGAGGTTCCTTCATAGTCTGAATCATCCGAAAGTCGAACAGGAACAAAAGGCACCCTTCTTTCAGCTTGTCAAGCCGATAGAACAACGAAAAACAAAGCCTATCAAGGACGTTGTTCATGCTCAAATCCATTAGAAGGCATGTAATATCTCAAATTTTTAAAATAAAATAAAATAAAATAAAGAGGAGATAGATAGGATAAGATAAGGAAAGATATAGTTGGTTAAGATTAGGAAAAGAGTTTGAATTGAAATCAAATTGTTATATTTTCTTATCAATTAAATATTCCTAATCCTATGTTGACTATTTTAAAAGAATCCTAATCATATGGAAGATTATCTTTTAAAATTATAAATAAAGTTAGAGTTTTAATTGCATTCAATCTCCATCTAGGACTTAATTGTCTTCCCTATAAATAGGACTCAACCTCTCTCCTCTCATCCCATAATTTTTCTACTTCTCCTCTCTCTCTCTCTCTCTCCCTCCTCAACATGGAGTAGGAGATCAATGACAAGTAAGAAGATAGGTTAGTTACAGAGGACGGTATGTAATTGTGATTATATTTAACACTTTCGGTATGTAACATGGTGAATCCCCTTAGAATAGATTTTCATGTTAGATCAATGCATGTTAGGTTTTATTATGATATTATGACGAATTTTAGATGATAATAATATGCCTTAAGATTCTGATTTTTATTTTTCATGATGAAAATATGATGTTTATGCCCTAGGAAGGATTTTCTCTTGGATTGATTAGAAATAGATCTTTGTATGGATGTATGATGCATATGATGTAGATTTTAAAGCCAAAATATATAGAAAATGTAGGGCTATTGATCTCCATATAATAATATGTTAAAAAGAAAGAATCTCGGAATTATTTAGAAAAAAACTAGGCGAAAATCGCCCAGGAAATTCCCGTCACGGCCGTGACGGATATGTCACGGGTCGTGACGGCGGTAGTCACGCCCGTGATCATCTGGTCACGGGGCTAACGATGAAGAATTCACCCAGGCACGGTCGTGATGACTTCGTCACGGGCCGTGATGTCGAGTCGTGAAGGTTGGCCACGCCGTGAGATGCAACGCTGCGGACCGTGAGACGAAACGGACGACGACGATCACAACCTGATAGACCGTGGATCTCACGGGCTGTGAGAACTATTCACGGGCCGTGATGATACATCACAGGTCGTGAAGGACGCTGGGAAGAAACGTAATGGGCCGTGACGATTTTTAACGGGCCGTGAATTAGGACGGCATGAAAGACGGTATGAAGATCGTAATGGCCGTGATATGCTCATCACGAGCCGTGAAGCCTATTATCACGGTCGTGACATGTTTTTCACGGACCGTGACAGACTAAAGATGTTGATTCTTATAATTGACAGATGTGAAACTCTAGCTCTAAATAACCATATTGATTGATTGAATATTGATGTGATTGTATTGATTGATTGAATATGAATTGATGAACGGTGTAGATTTAGGTGTCTAAACGTTAATCTAGCTGAAATTATAATAAGGTAAAATATGTAATGATTGTGATTGAACTGATGCATGAAGAGGAAGACCCCGGTGGACTTGGAGAACAGGCTTTAATCCTATAAGAATTATTGGTGTTTTTCCAATTATTATTGAGAATAAACTTTAATCCTATAAGGGTTATTGGTGTTGTTGGTTATTGATAGAGGGTTATTGGTGCTCTTTCTGAGTTTAAATTATTATTGACCGGTCTCAGGTTGACCCATGACCTAGCTAACCATATTGATCCCGGATCGTGAGAATCTTCTTGCACTAATAAGACTCACATTAATTGTTAATGATTGCTTCATATAAGGCAAGATAAATAGATAATGATATATTGATTATGACTTTAGTATATTGAAAGAAAAGATATTGGCATAAGGTGATTATTGCTACTCATGTCAACCATTGGATAATGATATTGAAAGAAAAGGACATCACCATAAAGGGTGTAAATTGCTATTTTTGTCATCTATTGGACATGAATATTGAAAGGTAAAGTTAAATGTCAAAGGTAAAGGACGACCATATTGATATATTGTTAATTATTAAAATTTATTGTCAACTAATAATTGTTTTACATATTGATTACCTTATTTATGATCATGTACATATTGAGTGTCAAAACTCACGGGAGGTTCATCTCCCCTACAAATTCAATTTTGTTGCTACTATGTTCGTGATGATGTTCGTGATGAGGTGACTTGCACATGACATATGTTCTGATATTGACTTCCGCATTGATGGATTCATAGTATTGATCAGTGAATTGGTCAAAAGAAAGAAAGTCAAAGATGTAAGTTGATAACGTCTTCAAATCAATATTTTGTCAGGTGGCGAGGTATGTTTTTGAAAGCGTTACAATGCAATCCTCGCACAGGAACGCGATGTCGTAGTTGTCTGCCAGCTCGAGCAGCGACGTCCGGTGCGCCCAGAATTTTTCGTTCGTAATGGTGCCGTAGACGAACCTCAGAAGAGCTGCTAAGGACTCGGTGGGCACGTCGTCCATGTCGATGACGGATGACTTCTTCTCCTTGAGATCGTGATAGAATATCCGCTCAAAACAGGCGAGCACGAGGCCAAAACGGCTTTGTGAGCCTTCAGAGTGCTGCTGCCGCTGCCATCAGATGTACCACTGTTGATGGTGACATCGGTATGAATGCCTTCTTTAAGCATGCTAGAGAAGAACTCAAGGGCGATGTTGCTAGAAACAGCCCACACTCGAAGTTTGTCTGGCAGTACCGATTGGGGCTCATCTCCACTCTAATTTACATGAAGGTAAGCAAAAATATACTTATGAAACTAGAAGTGAGATTTCTTGAGTTCGAGTGTTTCTTCATACGTAAAAACTCGAAGCGACAATTGTTACTGAAGCCAGAAACTGTTTTGGTGGGTACATCACATTTTTTTTGGCTACTTAATAATGTCGAGTACTTACGTTCAGATATGATAAATTCAAGTCCAGAAACTCGACACCAATTATGATACCACCAGTAGAGCTACCATCGATGGACCAAACGTCGCCTGTATTGGAATCTATCGCCCTCTCAGTGACTGCAATTTGATAAACATTAGAATGTATCTGTAGCCAACCACTAACCGGAAAAAAGAAGAATAGCGTCATTATAAAGTGCGTTGATCAGGCATGATCAGAGCTCATGTTTAATTGTAAAAAGAAAACATCAACAACTGGAATGAATGGTTGTAGTTTCCAAGATGAATTATATTCTCTAAAATCGAAATAAATCTTGATTAATTTAGTGGAAGATGGTAACAATAAAAGTCTCATCTCCTCAATTAAACAGATATTAAAAAATGATCATATTAACCACGTGAACAAATTAATCATCTAATATTTATTACCATTTTATAGAGTTTATAAATGGGCAGACCATTTACACTTTATGCGCGCCTACGTAGGGCTATGGATGCTAAGTGACTGACGACTCGACTAGCTACAACTGAAAATTATGTAAGGTCATGATAATTCTCGCATGCATGATCAAAATACCAGGCGAAACGTAAGTGGTAGAACTCAAGGATGGCACAAAGGCTCGAATGACGAAACGAGTTATGGGCGGCTGCATCCCCTGCAACAGCTTGGGAAAGAGCGAGAAGCAAATCCGCTTCCTGTTTGTTGGTCCAATCCTTACCCTCAGAAGCCTACTATGCCAAACAGATCGATCTAAGTAAAGATCGATGATTCATGATGATATATAGTGTATATTTTCAAACAACAGCAAGTGAAAAACAAAAAACGATAAAATAAGAGATGGATTGATGATGGAGGTGACCAGTTCCACATGCCGAGCTTGAAGGGTTCAGAGTGCCAGGGGTTGTAGTAAGAGAATTTTGCCAAGTCGTCGATACGCAATATGGCCAAGCGCGAGAACACCCCCATCTTGCCTTCGCCGTTCATTCTTGTTATTTACTTTCTTTACTGCATTAATTCTTTGATGTGTCCGATGGGTGGAGGAGCATAAATTATGAGGTCGAAGAGGAGTTGTACAAATTAAAATACCAATCACGTATGGGTTAATGCAGAGAATTCCAAGAGATCATATTCATATGGATGATAAATAAGATGTATCCGTTCATGGCTTAATTAGATATTAATTAGTCAGTATTCCGTGATATGGCCCGCCGGGAATCGATAAGAAAAAGATAATCATAACTTATGTTCTCCATAAGAAAAGTAGTCGATTCAACTTCTTGAACGTTCCGTTTTTATGCATGAACGTATCCCGGTAATTAACTCAAGTTTTTTCTTTTTAGTTAACTTGGAAACCTGGAGGAGAAAATGTCGAACAACAAGGGTAAAAGTAGAAAACAAAATAAAGTCTCCTTTTTCGTTTTCATGAAAATTAATGTCTTCATGATTTTTTTTAAAATGTGATTTATTAGTATGTGTTTTGGTATATGGCTTATGTTTTGTGAGAGGAAAATGATTATTCATTTGTAGAAGTGAAATTCATTTTTTCAAATTTAACCATCCTTTTTTAGTCACTAGAAAATACTTTTGAATTTATCAATTTATTTCATTATACTAAATATAGAAAGTTAAGAAATCATTTTTCAAAAAACAATATTTTCATACAAAATGGAGTCTTAGCTCAAAAATATATTTCAAACCAAATCATAATAGTTGGATGACAATAAAATTATTAAAGACTCACATTTCTTATTTCGATCTGGCCAATAATGTATTAATACCAATAATACTATTAAATCTTATTCTCAAAATTACAAGGCTTTATATTGGTGCAATCTAATTCAGTATGAGGCATTATTCTTGGCATGCTCATGAAATATATACATATATATATATATNTATATATATATATGACTACATTTATATTTTTGATAGATCATTTATCCTCATGTTGATTTATCATATTCCATAGCATTTTAGTAGTTATAAAAAATAAAATTAAATTCTAATAAAATTATTTTTTTCATATTATTTTGTTATGTCTATCTTCTTTTTATTTATTTGCATTAACTATAATTATTCACATTAATTTAGTTACTAACCCATAATTCTTTTCTTGATACCCTCGTAATAGTTGGAATATAAAAAGTCATTGCTAAAGTTAGGAATAGTCTTTTTGACCATTTTGAAAGCTTGTTTTCTTTCACCATTCTGTTGTACTCTTTTTACTTTCACTATAGTACAAAAAATATCAATTCTAAACAACAATTAATGTTATGTTGTTACCTCCGAGGCCATCTACTAAACCATCAATGGGTGAGAATGATGGCACTAAGAATGTGTATCATAGATTAAGCAGATTTTGAGTTTAAATTTTGTGAACGCAAAAAATTTTTATTAGAAGCCTCACTTATCATCAATAAGAATGATCGTGACAACCGCCAGATTAATCCGATCAGTAAAGGATTTCCAACCTGTGAACAATGTGCTTCGTCGTAATAGCGTCGGCCGGGTTGGGGTTTGGGACACCACTCTGGCCACCGAATAAAAGAAAAAGAATGGTGTGCTCTAAACTTTTGTTTGCGAATTACTATACTTTTATTCTTTTTTCCTAATTCTTACCATTTGAATATCGTTTTGGTTGACGGGATTTCTATTTGAGATGTTGGGTAAGTATCCATGATGTCAACTTGGGCTCATTTAGGTGTTTATGAAGTTAGGTTAATTGTCTACCTAATTTTCCTTTTTTCATTATTTTTTATCCACTTAATTTTTTGTTCTTACAAATTTATTCTCTATTAACATGATTAAAACTTTATTTCCTTTAACTCTTAACAAATACTCATCAAATACGTTTGATGATTTTCCTAACAAAATACAATGGATCTAAATAATAATGACCATTTTTGAAGTAAATATATGAGTGGTATTAATCCTTTTGTTAATATTTCCTATTTCCATTTATTTTTCCAAAGATATAAGAGCGTGATTAAGAAGATTACTGAAGAGGTGTCATGTTCTTCTCTTTCTCGTGTATTTATACAAAAACTTATGACTTATTTTTTTTCGAAAAATAACTCTTTTTAATCTACTTATAGAAAATTTCTTTGAACCAAATACAAAATTTAGCTTTATGATTTTGAGGACAAACCAAAAAAGTTAGAGAACCTGATTCTTTTTTGCTACACATAGGCTTTTCATGTCATATGCATACAAAGCATGTTAAGCCCCCAGGTTTTGGCTAAAAATTCTAGTTAATTAAGATTACCTATTAGGGTATGTTGATCATTTCGTTTTTTTTGGCTACATGTGTCCGGTATATTAATTTTTGAAATTAAATTGTGAGCACAGCTTTATGATTTATAAAAATATATAATATTTTCTAGACAAAAAAAATAAACAAAAAGCTGGAGTGTTTTTGCATGCCTGCACGAATGCTACTTGCACAATATAAATTCCAGCACCAACGTATCATAAGGTTGGCATAAACCAAACACATAGAGCTTTGGGAGATCGCTCGAGAGTAAATAAGCAACCATCAAATATTGCAACATTGTCGTTCCGTTAGTTAATATTATTATAATATATGACCGTTATGATCATTAAGTCGATGATCGTTATAAAAATAAAAGATCATTATGATTAGAATGAATAATTATAAAAAGCGACGGATGATAGCAGACACACCAAAATAGTTTTCTGTTGAGCATGAATGAGCTAGATCTGATCCCCAAATATTCATCACACTTTTTCGTTCAATGGTATCAAAGCCGATGCTGACAGACCTTTCATCGTCGGCTATATCGCTGTCGGCATTCTTCAAGCCACAGCGGGCGGAACCGTCGAGTTTTATTTTGTTTATTCATCGTAGCATAGGGCATCTGGTCTTCTTCGTCTTCTTTCAAGGATGTCAAGAGTTTCATGTCACCAATCACTACAAGAAAACTCTTATTTTCTTACCGAAAATTTTGACGGAATAAATTTTCTCATAAATACTTACCGATATTTCTGAGGGAATCACGACCCCTCAAAAATTCTGACGGGTAAGAAAACCTCTCAGAATTTCTGAGGGGAGAAAGAACCCGTCAGAAAATTTCAATCACTACAAGAAAACTCTTATTTTTCTTACCGAAAATTCTCACGGAATAAATTTCCTCATAAATACTTACCGATATTTCTGAGGGAATCACGACCCCTCAAAAATTCTGACGGGTAAGAAAACCTCTCAAAATTTCTGAGGGGAGAAAGAACCCGTCAGAAATTTTCTGAAGGGAGAAAGAACCCGTCCGAAATTTTCTGACGGGTGAAGTAACCCAAAATGGTCTCGGCTGCCATGCCCAAAATGGTCGGAGCGAGCGCGCCGTCTCCAAGGAGGAAGATCGTCGGGAGGAACGATGATCCGTCCTGTCACTAGCGACGAAGGCAATGGATCTCAAGAAGCCTGCTGCCTTGACATCGAAAGATTCGTTCCGCCGAGAGCTTAGTCTAGGACAGAGCTGGACTTCGATTCTCAGGATGCACCATGCTGCTGCCGCTGTGGGTGAACTGATGACTACATCTTCGGCAACTCCCTAGAAGGCATCACATACGTACCTCTTTGAGAGGTGCTCCGGGTGGATCTTGTGCTTCGCCGGAATCCAGTTGGTGTTCATGCAGCTGAACGAACCAGACGACGAATGGTCTCTGTTGTGCGAGTCATGGTAACCCACGTTCCCCGGTGAAAGGCACACGTTTTCAGATAAATCCAAGTCGTAGATCAACTATTATATCGTTTAATCGTGACCATAATTTTTTTTAACTAATATAAGTTTATTAAATTGAAACCAATGCATTACATCCGGTATTAATTGAAACGTTTCATATATACTTGCGTTATATTTTTAACTACGCGCAGGTACTTTTATTAATTGGTCATTGATTGTTGAAATCATCAGCATTAATTTTGATAATTATTCCCTAAAATTAATTTATAGCAGATTAATTCCATAAAGAAACCGTAATTTAAAAAAATATTGATCTAGTCATCTTGAAAATATTATCATTGAATCTCGGGATTAGTGTTACAATTTATTTTTGATTCCATAAATTGTAATTTCTGCAAGTATTATTCAACAATCATACCATAAATGGCATCCGTTATTTTTTTTTGCCTAAATGTTATTAATTATTATTGATTTGTCGATATGTCACGTTACTGAAATTATTATTGCTGCTTTGGATTTATTATTGGTTCCTCGTTTAGTGCAGGCATTCTATTAATTTGAGATTTATTTCCAAAACTGTTATTTGGTTAACTAATAATTCATTATTTTTTAACTGAACCGTTATTAGAACCTTATAATCATCCCTTAAAAATTATTGAGTTATGCAAAAAAAATTTTTGCCAGAGATTTATACATTATTTTCAACATTGCCATTCAGAAACTTTACGTTTGAATTTTATATATATATATTAGATTTTATCATTTTTCTATTAGATTATATATATATATATATATATATATATATATATATATTCTTAAGAAACTCCGCCTATGTTTATAGCCGGTCCCAAGCCCGGATAAAGGAGGAGGGTTGTGTTAGGCCTCGACAGCCAACGTAAAACCTCGTCGAATCTCATGAACATGGATCAACGAATCGCAATGACGTCGTATGATCCATGTAGCCGACCCCACCTAGTGGGATTAAGGCTTTGTTGTTGTTGTTGTTGTTGTATATATATTCTTAAGAAAATATTTTCTGTCCGAAAATTAACATTATATGTCAGTAATTAATATTATTTTTGATAATATTATTTATTGTCAACGTCAATATTTTTGGACATTATTTGTTTTCGGACAAAATTTTAAATTAAAATATTTTCGGACAAAATTATAATTTTTGGGCTATTTTAATTTTTCAGATATTATTTCTGTTAAAAATTATTTTCAGATAAAATTAATTTTTGAAAATATTTTTAGAATGTTATCACTTAAAAAAATATGTAATTTATTGTTGGGCAAAATTAATTTTTGAAAATAATTTTAGTACATTATTTCTGCTAATATTATTTTCGGATAATATTAATTTTTGGAAAATAATTTTAGCACACTTTTTCCGTTAAATAATTTTTGGATAAAATTAATTTTCTTTTGAAAATAATTTTAGTATATGATTATTTTTTGAGAAAATTAAATTAGTTTTATTTAAAAAAACTAATTTCTTGAGAAATAATTTTAGTATAATTGTTTCAGCATCTTTAGACATGATATACTTAGAATAAGTCTAAGATTTATTCCTGATAAAGAATTGAAACTTATCATTTTTAATTATACTTTAGACAATTCAGATAAAATGTTATCTGAATATGTAGCTTTTGAGCTAGTTGGTAAATTAGAATGCTTAAAATTTTGAGAAACTTTAAAGATATGTATGCGTCCAAAATGGACATAAATATTGTTGCATAGACGCCACATGAAGTCGGACAAAATATGTCTGAAATGCTTATGATGGCGAAGAACTTGAAGGCTGGACAAAAAATATGTCTGATCACCTTAATGCTTAATAGTCTTTTGTCTGCCTTCGATATGATAGCGACGACTGTTCGTATGAACGAGTCAATGAAAAGGGTTGTTGAAATGTCCTCCATATTGGCCATCAAGCATGACATGGCCAAGAAAAAGAAGAAGATTGATATCTTTGACGTGGAGGAAGTTGCTGAAGGGCAAGAGGAAGAGGGTCATGCTATGCACTATTGCAAGTAAGTCAGGTCAACCTTCAGCCCTACTAATAAGTAGTTCAAAACTCAAGATAAGGCGCAAGGTTTCAAGAGAGGTTTGTCATAATTTGGGAAGTTTGGTCATTTCAAGAGCAACTATCCCATAGATTTAGACAAGATAGGAACAAAGACCCACCGAGCAAAGGTCAAGAATGTGGAAGACAAGGAAAAGTCGCGGGTACCAACAAGTTCTATTTCACCATCGTGGTGGAATGTAAGACGATGACAAAGGACATCAAATGAGTGGTAGATCGACTCGGATGTGATTCACCACATTGTAAGATCAAAAAGGGTCTTATAAACTTCAAAGAGTTGGCAAAACAGGAACAGATGACATATATGTGCAAGAACACATACATCGATGTTGAGGGTATTGATGAGCACAAGCTAGATCTAGGTGACAGCTTAATGATACTCAAGTACATGTCGTACGTCTCAAGAGTGAGACACAATTTGATTTATGTTTCCGTCTTTTTGCAAAAAGAACTTTAAAGTTAGGCTCTATAGTAGTCGGGCCACGATAGGCAAGAACAATAAGGTGTATACAATTGGAAGATATATGCTCGATTATGAAATGATTTGTCTTGAATGTAATAAAGAGTGATGAAATAAAAGACTTTTCTCAGTGTACTTTTTGTTATCTGTCTGACTATGATCTCTGGCATGAGAGGTTCGGACATTCAGAAAACTCAAAAAATGGAACAAATACGAACTTAGTGTCCAACATTTTTGGCGCAAGGACAATGCCATGTGAGCATTGCTTGGCCGAAAAAATGACAAGGACCCCATTTTCAGTGGGAACAAGGTCAACTGATTGGTTGAAACTAATTCATTCTGATATTTGTGGACCATTGAGTGTTCCTACTTATAAGGGTAAAGAATACTTTATTACATTAGTTGACTACTACTCTAGATGTTGTTATGTATACCTCTTAAAGCATAAGTCAAAAACTTTTGAGACTTTCAAGAGGTACAAGACACAAGCTGAAAAGAGGTTAGAAAGACCTTTAGTATGCCTGAGGATTGTCAGAGGTGGAGAGTTACCTCTCGGGAATTTTGAAAGCTACTACATTTTAGAGGCATACGTAGGTAGACTACGATGTTGTATACGCCACAATAAGATGTGTGGCAGAGAGAAAGAATGAACTCTGATGAATGTAGTAAGATGTATATTGTCCCACACGGGTATGTCAAAGCATTTTTTGGGTGAGGCTTTGATGACCGCGAGTTACATACATAATAGATCACCAAGTCCGTATAATCAATGCCATATGAGTGTGGAATGGCAAAAAGTCTGAGATGGGTTATCTTCGAAAGTGGAGATGTAAAGCGCACGTATTGATTCCTAGTCAGCTTAGGGAAAAGCTGGACTTGAGGACCTTAGTTAGTTTAGTGAGCTCAGGGACAAACTGGACTTGAAAATAGAAACGCGCAACTTTATTAGATATGGTAAACAATTCAGAGTGTACATATTTTTCCTAAAAAAAAGCCCCGTAAATAGTCGTGATGCTACCTTTGTTTAGAATGAAAAGGAGCAGTTCAATGAGGATGATGATCCCTTCATGATTCTAGGAGATGTTAGATGATCCCATTGTAGTATTGTACTATCTAGCAGTGGGAGTTGATGTTTCACCTCCGAACGAGATATCCTTGGATGAAGTGGAACACGGTAGTTCCACAAGTATAACCGACACCAAGCACACATTGATATCACTCGCACATTTGGATGACTATGTATTATACAAGTGCATCGTGTTACTCCATTGATATTTGAGATAGAGGATAGTACATATCCTATCACCCTAAAAGAAGCGATGACTTCTAGTGAATTAGAGTCATGGACGGCCATCATGAAAGTTGAATTTGGCTCATTTCACAACAACGGAGTGTGGGCATGATATGATCTTCCAGAGGTAAGGCAACTCATTGGATGTAAATGGGTATTCAAGAGAAAGTACCGAGTTGATATTCTCTTGAAAAGAAAATAGCGAGATTGGTGGTCGAAAGTTATACTTAGCAAGTTGAGATAGATTTTCAAGAGACCTATTTTCTAACGGCTAAGTTTGCATCGATCAGGATGATCTTAGCGATATTGGCATATATGAATTTGGAGTTATTCCAAATAGATGTCAAGATAGTGTTCTTGAATCATGACATGTCAGAAGACATATATATGTGGCAACCTGAAGGGTTCCAGGTGAAAGGTCAAGAGAATAGAGTGTATAAACTCCGAAAATGCTTTATGACATAAAGTTAATAGTACTTGAGATTCCATAAGACGATAGTCCAGTTTGATTTCAAGATGAACAAATTGGATCACTGTGTCTACATCAACGTGAGTGGAAGCAGTTTTTATGATATTGTCACTATATGCAGATGACATATTGCTTGCCAAAAAAAAATGTAGAGTTGCTCGATAAGATCGAGGATAAATTGAGCAACTGATTTAAAATGACAGGCATGAGTGAGGTCTCCTATGTACTGGGCATTTAAATCAGTCATGACAGAAGAAACTCAAGGAGCTTGAGTTTAAGTCATGAACAATACAATCTAAGGTACAGAGGAGGTTCGGGATGCATAATAACAGTTCCGCACCAACACCGCTTGTGGTTGGGAAGAGGCTAAGCAAGAGCTAGTGTCTCAATGCAGGGTAAGAACCTTTGGGTGAGCCTTATGCAGAAGCGGTGGGCAGCCTAATGTATGTGATGCTCTGTACGAGACTCAATTTGGCTTACACGATAAACTTGGTTAGCAGATTTCAAAGTAATCCTGAAAAGGCTAATTGGAAAGTTATTAAGAGGATACTGCGATATTTGAAGGGTGCGGTACAACTGAGATTGACATACCAGGCTGATACACTCGAGACAGTAGGGTATTCGGATGCAGAATTCAGCGGTGATATTGACGATCGCAAGTCTACATCAGGTCACTTGTTCCCTCTGGTGGTGTAACCATTTCTTGAGATAGCAAGAAATAGGGATGTGTGGCGAACAAGAGGATGAGTATATTGCTTGTAGTACAATAGTCACCCATGGTGTACGGCTCAAACATTTTCTTTTAGAACTAGTGTTCGATCTGGTCAGAGGATCATTGTTTATGTATTGTGATAATCAAACTTGCAAAAAGCTTGATGCACAGTGGAGCCAATAGTTCGAAAGGAAAGCATATTGAGATTGAGTAACACTATATTCAAGATATAGTTGATAAGAAGTAAGTGATAGTGACCTATATGCCTACAAGTGATATGTTAGTTGATTCTCTCGCGAAGGACATTACAGCTGGTATTTTTATCAAGCATGTGGGCTTGATGGGAGTCAGGAGTGACTAAGTCAGTATGAAATATTCACGGATAGTGAAATTTCAAAAGATGATCTCTAGTTAGACTACCCACAAATAGTGGGAGTGCTAATATACAATGACCATGATGGTCAAGTGGGAGATGTTATAATGTGTGACCATTATGGTCATTAAGTCGATGACTGTTACAGGAGTAAGAGATCATTATGGTCATAATGATGACCATGTGTAACAGTCAATATCGATAACTATAAGAGGCATTACGGGGGACGGATGGTAGCAGACACACACGCCAGAATAGCTCTCTGTTGAGCATGAATGAACCTATGTCCGGATGATCCCCAAATATTCATCACAAGTTTTCTTTCAAATATACCAAATGTCTTTCGTCGACGGTCTGTCTGTAGAAGACAGCGATGATCCGGAGGAGGAGGCCCTCTCGATCTTCCTAAATGAAAGCGATGAATAAGAACAAGGAGAAGAAGGTGCATCTGCATGAACACCTCCTCCCAATTGAGTCGTTGGGATGCAGGACGCGAAAGAGAAGTTGAGGAAGACAGCATGTCGCCCAGCTTCATGTTCTTCAATTGTATCCACCCCCTCCTCTCCAAATCCCCCTTGAAGAATTTATAGTGCACCTCTGACCTTCGAGATATCTGGGAACAGCAGGCAACTAGCAGCAGCTCACCGGAGCACTCCATTAACCATGTATGTGTTTGGGGTGTGAATAAGACGTTCTCCAAGAACACCATGTTTAGCACCTCCAACTCAAGCCTCGGGAGGAGGGGATTTATCACGACCAGCAAATTGAAATCTCCAAGTTGTAAGCCATAGAATTTGTCGGCAATGACGACAGAGGGAAAGATCGGGTTAGGGAGCGGCACCCACGTCCAGTCTTGGGCGCCATTGTGGTTGCCGCCAATGGGCGTCAAGAAGAGGTAATTCCTTGCGAGAATGATCAGGATGACACATCGTGACGCGTCACCCGGAGATGAGGAGAGACGCGAGATAAGGAAGTCGCGCTGTAGGGGTAGGCGAGGGAGACTGAACTCAGCCCCGGACACGGGGTTGAAAAGACACGGGGCCTCGCTCTCTGGAACGACGACTAGCCATCCGTCCATGGCTGCGAAGAAACATCGCTGCTTTCTGGAAATTCGTATGATGTAATACCATCCTTCAAAAGGGCTGTAGAACATGGCGTGCTCTTCCTCTTGGGACATGTAGATCCACGGGAGGCGAAGGCAGGACGGAGGAGGAGAAGGGGCATGGAGAGCTCGATGGCCCGCTTGCACCGCTCGCCATTGCTTGCACACGGCCGCAGAACGCAGGTTGTAATCCCCCAGATTTCCAATTCCAAAAAATATTCTTATAACTGAAAAATCACATTCAGAATCCCTAATATTAGGCAATCCAAAATCCCAGATATGGTCCAATGAACCTGGACACTTTTTATTTTCTTCCCACTAAATACCACAGTCGGCCCTAGTTTCTCTCTTTTCGCTGTCTTCCCTCATTCAAAGAAGAAAACAATTCCAAAGGAGAAGATGAAGACGAATTAATGACTGGAGAGCGATGCCAAGGGAAGGATTACCGTGGACGAGCACAAGAACGGAATGAGGACGAACAGGACAACGAGCTTATGGGCTAATAGGTATGTAAATAGGCGGATCCCTCTAGATGAGACTTTCCTTGATAGATGATTGCATGCTAGGTTTCTTGATGGATGAATTACATGAACGTGTTCTTGATCTAGAGTTTTGGATTAGCTTAAATGATGAAACATGTAAGATGATGATTTGATGCCCTAAAATTGTAGATTAGCCATATATGAATAGATTTAATTGAAAAAGATTAATGATGTCAATTTATGATGCATATGATGATGTTCATGTCCTAGAATCCCTGTTTATGCTTCTATATAATGTGATTCAATAAGGGAAATTTAGTAGAAGGTTTCATAATTATATGGTGATGATATACCTTGAGACTTGGATTTATCCTTCATGAAAGATCTAAGATGTTCATGCCCTAGAAATGCCTTATTATCTCTATATGATGTGGATTAATTAGAGATGAATTATGACAATGACTCAAGGTTCATATGATGTGTTTCTTAGGGTTAAATATGTAGAAAATGTAGTCTTATGGACCCCATATGATGAAATGTCTGTAAGAAAGAAACCAGGAAAGAACAGTAGGAGAAAGGGGCAGGATTTGCCTTGGAAGCCTCGATCACGGTCGTGACAGGCATGTCACGGTCCGTGACAGAGAAGAGGCGAAGTATCATGTCTTCGGTCACTACCGTGACCAACTGATCACGGGCCATGACATTGATGAGTAGACAATTCTTCCTTCGGTCACGACCATGACCAACTTTAATGAGGACATGATAGAAAGGTTGGTGACTATTTGTCGCAATGTCATGAGGCAGCTTTAATGAGGACATTCTTGGTAGGGTTAAAGGAGGGGACTGCAAGAGAGGTGCAATTCCACAAGACAAAGAATCTCCAAGAGGCGATTGATTTGGCCAAGCACAAGGATAAGAAGAAAACCCGAGCAAAGAGAGTTTTTGTCACTGGAAAACAAAACATATGTGGTCGCATGGGCCACAATCTAGCATAATTCTAAGAGTTCTCCAGAAGATAGTTGATGCTTATTACTGATTGAAATGCAAACAAGGAGCGAAAAAGGCTTGTGTTTCAATGCGATGAAAATTTTGTGCTAAGACATCACTACAAGAATATGTGGACCGTGTTCTTAGAGATTGTTGCTAGTGGTAAGGAGGATCATGAGGACACAAGAGTCTAATATGATCTGGAGGACCTCTTGATTTTGGTGCATGGAAGGAGAATTTGACACTCAGACCATCTGTTTTCACCGTGAAATTAAAGGGATGCATGTCCACGTGCTAGTTGGCAATATATCTAGTTTAATGTTCTAAGTCTGGAAGATTTAAGATGACTTTGTTTACTTGTGACCAATGCATCCCACTTTCATGTTCGGGTGGAGAATGGACAAAGGTTGGAATGTAAAGAACGATTTGAAGTTGTGAAGATTGTAGTGCTGAATTTTCTTTCCAAACCACTCTTTAAGCTCTACCTATCAAAGGCGTAGATGATGTGATGGGAATGACTTGGTTGTAGTGCTTAGGGCGAGTTCTCACTTACGCTAACAAACTGACCATGGAGGAGTTTATTATGTCGTGTCGAACATAAATTTTGCAAGGGCTAGAAGTGGTCGAGGTGAATGCACTAGTTAACTAATGGAAAGCAGGGGCCAAAACGTTTGTTATAGTGGTCAAGAACATAGGGGAGGAAGATTTAGTTTATGCAGGAGATGGAAGATGTCAAAGTTGTCTAAGCTACTTGAGGAATTTTTGGATGTCATGGTCGAATCTCGTGCATTTTCACGAAGCCAAGAGTTCGATCATCGAATTCGATTAGTTAATGAGACAAACATAGTACACACACTTCCAGAAAAATTAGATTGAGAAGTACTTGCAAAGATGCTTCTGGTCAGATTGATTCGGCCAAGCATTAGCCATTTTTCATCTCTAGTATTGTTGGTTCAAAAGAAGGATCGGGCATGGTGATTTTGCACAGATTATTGTGCCTGAATGAAGTAACAATGAAGGATCAATTCTCAATTCCAACTATATATTATATGCTCAACAAGCTGCATAGGCCAAAATTCATTTCAAAGTTGGATCTACGGACCATTTATCATCAAAATACAGGTTCATCCTGAGCATAAAATGACTTTTTGAACACATAACGGGCACTATAGTACATGGTAATGTCATTTGGTCTCTGTAATGCTCCTTCCACTTTTCAAGCGTCTATGAATCAACTTACAGAAGTTTGTGTTAGTATTTTTTGAGGATATTCTTATTTATAGTCTGAGTTGGGAGCTCTGTATGCAATATTTAAAGGGAGTACTAGGGTGCATTCAAATATTTTTTTGTGAAACAGAGGTAAATGTGTCTTCACAATGAAGGAGGTGGAGTACCTAGCGCATTATATTTCCTTCGAGGAAGTACGGGCAGATGGAACAAAAATTGAAGCAATGTTGATCAGCCTATAAGTAATGGAATTAAGGGGATTTTGAGTTTGATAGGCTACTCCAAAAGTTTGTGAGAGGCCATGGGGAGATTGCAAAACCATGAAAGATGGCTTTCTGTTGATTGGAAAAAGCCGAGTAGGCATTCACAATCGTTGATGCGCCCCACTTTTGGTTGACTTCTTGTTGCTTGGCAGCCCACGATCCATGTCCTAGCGACGCGGTTGGCATCTCCTATGGACTCGGGCCATGTTTTCTAAAACACGGTCCGTATCCTCTTATGATCATGCCCCTACATTAAAATTACATATATGCATGACTCAAAGGTTTAATCCTTTACTTACATACCTCGATCTGCAGTTAACTTTTCTTCTTTCCTTGATCATCGTTCCTCCAAAGATATATATATATATATATATATATATATATATATATATATTATGGTGCCTTGGACTTAAGGATAGAACTAATGAGATCCTATATTCTCTAACCCTTATTTATAGAGATTTTTTAGGGTGTAGTCCAACTCAACTTAATCTCTTTTATTTTACTTGTTATTAGGAGCCTTTTAAGAACTAATTTGGATAGGATTAGAATATTAAAATATTAGAATAACAATTGGACTTCGACTCATACTTATCATTTTTCTAATCCTAATCATATCTCATCTTATCTTATCATATCTTTTTGCTTATTATTTTATTATTATTTTTATTTTTTGAAATTGTTGGACATAAAATAACCTCATTAAAAATGAAAATTCATCTTCGAATTCAGTAGTACTATCAATCCATCCATGATATATCTTTAATCTATGTCAGTTTGCATAGTTAGTAGGGTTCAATGGGAGTACCTGGTTGGGCATGTCCTCTTTGTTTAGGCACACGCCTGGGAGACATCTACATTTACAACAAGTGAATATAAACATATCTCTGTCGATAACCTCCTTAGAACTTGACCTATACTCTTCTTCATGGCACGGTGTCATTCGTGATGCTTGCACATGGACTCTACTTTCTGTAGACACAACTAAGAAGTGTCTCCCGTTAGGCTCTGATACCTTATTGTAACCCCCCAAATTCACAATTCGTCACGTTACAAAATATAGATTCGAAGACGCTACGACATTATTTCTTTGATTTGATTTTGACGAAAAGATTGGCCAACAATATGCATAAGCAATAACTTTGAAAATAAAACTATATTAAAATAGTCTAGCCAAATAAATTATTCTATACATTGTTTAGAAATAAAAAATATAAAATAATTATGACGAAGAATTAGACTCTTATCATGTGCAAGCAGTCAAGTCACGAACATCTCAATCACCGGCGCCATCATCACACCCCCAATTCCATGTTCAATTCTTTCAATGACATAAGTTCATTAGTGGTAAGAACATCAGTCGCACCCTCATGATGCACAGTAGCTTTAGTAATCAGTATGTTCAAGCCCGGTCAGTATTAGAATCACATTATTTGATTATCTTGTCTAAGTTGTCAATCATTAAAATCAGTAGGTGAACCTTTACTAGGCACAATGAAATATTCAGGTCGTCCCACCCCAGGCATGACTAGTTAGGCCATGAGGTAATCAATATTTTTAGTAATTAGTCAGAACAAGTATCACAACCAGGGTAAATCCTTGAGTCAAGCATAAATCCTGCAGTCGAGATAAATCTCACAATGGCGGGACCTTCCTCTTCATGCGGCAAATTTAGTCACAAAACATTAATAATTTTTAAGTTCTATTATCGGTTGAGCAGTGTGTTCACCTCTAGGTTATATTTTGAAGATTCTAATGACTTAAGGAATCAATCATTAGGATTTCACAATCATTACAATACAATTTTGAGTAAATTAGTGAACGGTCATTCAACTTTACCCTCTATCCCATTGCGGTCATTAGACTTCAATTTGTAACGAGACGATCATCCAACTTGAAAAACTTTTCACACACTGTCATTATGACCGGCGACTGCCAATTTCTAGGTAAATCAGCATACGTGGAGTCCACGGAAGCAGCTTCTCTCTCCTCCATGTTGATATAAATTATTATTATAAATTTTTTTATCTTTCCTACATGGCAAGAGAGAGAGAAGGGGGGCAAAAAAGAGAGAGAGAAGGGGGTGCAGCTACCCCCTCCTATCTTCTCCTTCGTCTCCGGCGATAGAGAAGAGAGGAGGGGGCAGCTCCTTTGTCTCCGGCGAGGGAGAAGAAAGGGGGCAGCTGCCTCCTCCTCTCTTCTCCTTCGTCTCCGGTGAGGGAGAAGAGCTCCTCTCTTCTCCTTCATCTCCGACGAGGGAGAAGAGAGGGGGCAGCTGCCCCTTCCTCTCTTCTCCTTCGTCTTCGACGAGATAGAAGAGAGGGGGAAGAGAAGGGGGGCCAGCTGCCCCTTCCTCTCTTCGTCTCCGGCAAGGGAGAAGAGCTCTTCTCTTCTCCTTCGTCTCTGACGAGGGAGAAGAGAGGGGGACAGCTGCTCTTCTTCTTCATCTCCGGCGAGGGAGAAGAGAGGGGGACAGTTGCTCTTCTTCTTCATCTCCGGCGAGGGAGAAGAGAGGGGGCAATGAGCTGCCCCCCTCCTCTCTTCTCCTTCGTCTCCGGCGAGGGAGAAGAGAGGGGGGCAGCTGCTCTTCTCCCTCGCCGGAGACGAAGGAGAAGGCTGCTTTTCTCCTTCGTCTCTAGCGAGGGAGAAGAGAGGGGCCACTGCCTCCTCCATAGATAGAGAGAGATAGAGAGGGAGGGAGGGAGCGTGACAGTGATAGAGAGAGGACTCACTTCAATTTTTTATTTTTTTCAGTAAGATAAATTAGTTTAATAAAAACATTATTTATTTCCACATAAGAGAGAGAAAAAATCTTATAATATTATGGATCGACATGGCAAAGAGAGAAATTATTCTTGTAGATGTCATTTAAGTGCGGTAACCTAGAAACTGACGATAGTCAGTCAGAATGACTGCGAATGAAAATTTCTCCAAGTTGAATGATCGTCTTGTTATAAAGTGAAGTTTAGTGACCGAAATGGAAATGCGTGAAAGTTCGATGACCGTTCGCGTAATTTATCTGACAATTTCACTTAAATTGATCATCCAAGCAAAACACGTCCCACGTTAGATCTTCACACGATCCGCGTCTGTACTTGTTTTGGACAATTTCAATTGTATTCGGCTTTGAAAAACAGCCTGTGTCTTGTCGACATGGTCTGTTATGCAGACACATCCATTTGATTGATGAAACGTTCCGCGATTGATACATCATATATATTAGTATAAGTTACCACGGCCTGTGTCGGGTAAACCAGGGTCGTGTTACGGTTTATGTTCTATTTGCGCCTACTTCGCTCTGTGGAACACAGGACGTGTCAAGGGGTGACATGGTACTGTAGGGACATAACTCATGTCGTAAAATGGCGCAATCCGCGTTACCATCTCACGTCGTCTGATGAGACACGACCGGCATTGCAAGTGTCACGTAGGGAACGCAATCCGTGATGAGGAATCACGTGCCTCGTGTCTTGATGGAACACTGTCAAGGGGACGTGGACCGCGCTCTTCGTTGATGTGACCTATGTTTGGTTGTTTTCTAGTTGCTTGATGGCAGACGATTCACGTCCTAGGTGACATGGTCGGCGTCTATTGTGGACTCGGGCCATGTCTTCTAAAACATGGTTCGTGTTCTCTGACGATCATGCCCCTGTATTGAAATTATATATATGCATGACCCTAAGGTTGATAGAGAGAGAGAGAGAGAGAGAGAGAGAGAGAGATTTTGTTGCCTTGTACTTGAGGAGAGAATTAATGAGACCCTCTCTTCTATAACCTTTTATTTATAGGGATTTTCTAAGGTATAGTCTAAGTCCAACTCAACTTAATATCTTTTATTTACTTTTGATTAGGGTCCTTTAAGAACTAATTTGGGTAGAATTAGAAATATTAAAAGATTAAGATAATAATTTGAGTTTGACTACTTATTCTTTTTCTAATCCTTATCACATCTCATCTTATCTTATATATGACATATGTCTTCGTACTAACGCGCCACTTGACATCTTCTCAACTCACCACTTGGTTTCTTCTCGTGGCTTAGACCTCTCCTTATATATATATACATATATATATATATATATATATATATATATATATAT